>JBBYHH010132789.1:0-14445 GCA_038382905.1 Daphne laureola
AGATAAAGGACTAAAGGCGCAATTAGCCCAGTAAAAAGGCTACAGGCACCTATGTCCTTTTGTCAATATATATCTGACTTGAGAAGAACTCAGATATAACACACAGATGGTGGTGGAATTGCTCCTGGCTCTGGGCTCTGGTCTCTAAAGGAATTGTTGCTAGCACAGCAAGAGGGAGATCATGGATTCTCAAGTTTCTTAGCGTGGATACCGTAGAGGATGGGTAATTTCTTGTCAATGTCACACGGATCAAAATCACGTGAGGTAATCTCTGAATACCTGGTTTAATTGTTTCAACAGTTGATCCTGACGGGGTTCTGAATTTTAAGCTTTTGTTGCATTCTGATTGATACCCGAAAACCCCAGCACGCATCGTGCAAGAAAGGTTGGCGTAAGGGATTATACGTCCGACCCGTAGTACTTTTTCATTTTTCATCTTTCTGGTCAAGAAAAATGACGGCTCTTGGAGATTCTGTGTCGATTATCAAGCATTGAACACTATTACAGTCAAGGATCGTTATCTGATGCCCACCACAAATGAGTTATTTGAAGAACTCGGGCGAGCAACCATGTTCTCCAAGCTTGATCTATGAGCAGGGTATCATCAGCTCCGCCTACATGAAGAGGACATTCCAAAGGCAACATTCTACACTTTTGATGGGCACTTCGAGTTTGTAGTAATGCCTTTTGGTCTCTCTAACACCTTTCCAATCACTTATGAACTCTGTATTTCTGGCACACTTGCGTAACTTTTTCCTTGTGTTTTGATGACATCTTAGTCTATAGCTCCACTGAGACAGGATTTTTAGTGCATCTTGAGCAAGCCTTGAAGATTTTGCACACCAATCAGCTCCGAGCAAAACTGATCAAGTGTGCATTCGACAAGAGTCCATCTCATAGTTGCGACATGTCATTTTGGCCAAGGGGGTGGAAGCGGAAATAGATAAAATTGAGGCAATTCACCAGTGGCCAGTGCCAAAGACACTCAAACAACTCTGAGCTTTCCTTGAGCTTGCCGGTTACTATCAAAGGTTTATGCCCAAGTCTGCTGCACTAGATGGTCCGATCACGGCGTTGTTGAAGAAAGACACCTTTGTTTGGGGTCCTGATTTAGATGTTGCATTTGCCAAACTAAAAGAGGCTCAGTCATAAACTCCAATGCTTAAATTGCCAGATTTCTCCAACAAATTTGTGGTGCAAAACCGATGCTTCCAACACGGGTGTGGAGGCCGTTCTTAGCTAGGATGGGCATCCAATTGCCTACTTTGGTAAGCAATTTGGAACGCAAATGTAGTCTACATCTACCTACAATCATGAGATGTGTGCAATTGTGGCGGTTGTTAAAAAATGACGACAATACTTATTGGGAGTCAAGTTCGAAATACAAATAGATCACTAGAGTCTTCAAACACTCATAAGCCAAACGATACAAACACTCGAGCAACAGAAGTGGGTATCCAACCTGCAAGGGTATGACTTCGTTATCACATATAGCCCGAGCAGGGAGAATTTTCTGGCAGAATCTCTTTCTCGCCTACTTGAGCTAACTTGTTGTGCATTTACACCCATTTCCAGACCTATTTTTGCTCTGCTAGTGCCATAAGACATTTTCTCCAACAACATGATGACTCCGCCTGATTGTCAAAATCCATTCAGCAATCTCTAAATCGATACCCAAAACTATAAGGCTAATTAATATGAATCTCCAGGGGTAGAGTGAGAATCTCTGAGGGCAGATCTAGCTTGATTAAAGAGGTTGATGTTGATGGTGGTTTCATGATGGCTCTCCCCACCTTCGTCCTACTTGGGCCGACAATAAGAAGAATATGCCAAGGGGAATGACGGTGTTGTGGCCTCTCCCCACTTCCAAACTCCATGGACCCACAACAAAGATAATAATGACCAACTGTTAGCGGATGGTAGATGCGGCCTCCAATCACCTCCAAGCTATTTTTGGCTCAGCAATAAAAGGAAGAATGGCTAATGAAGATGGCGGATCCAACACCTGCCTTCTCGAGTGACATGGCAATATTGAATATAAATCTTGAGACCAAGAAAGGTGCCCATGGGCTGAGATGGAAAGGAAGATAAGTGAGAACCGTTCTTGAGGAAAAATTAACTCAAGCTCTACATTTTTTATTATAATTTACAAATGAAACAAATGGTTGTATTAATAGGTTAAGAGGGTGACCTAAAACACTATAGACATGCCTAGGAAGTTCCAAATCTAAAAGATTACTTTCAATAAGTAAAAAACGAGTAACTTTCAAGAAATTCTCTGCTTGTTCATCAAGCAAAAGTGGTACCTCTTCCAAGCTCTTCCAAGAAGCTTCTTGACTTGTTCTCCAAGCTCATGAGACGGACTAGATGAGGGGAGTATGGGCCAAGGGTTAAAAGTCCCAAATCTCTTGCAAAATGCTTAAATTTCATGTTTTACCCTCCAAATTTTGATCGTTGTTCAAGTAGAGTCCTATGGTTTGAACTTTGCTTCTTGATTCATATCACTAAGTATGGGATAATCTTCTTCAGGCATTGCATCCTTATTCCCCCTGAATCGGCTATATAGCACTTACTTTTGGAAGAGTTCCATAACACGTCAGCAGGGGACATGCTGGTATCAAAAGAACTCTTGCTCGCCTTATGGAGATTTTTTATTGGGTTAATATGCGCAAGCAGGTGGAGGATTTTGTGAACAATTGTAGCACTTGCAGGGCAGTGAAACCTTTCAATACAGCGCCACATGGTCTGCAGCAGCCACTTTCCATCCCAGGAAAAATATGAGAATGCATCTCTATGGATTTTATCACCCATGTTCCACCATCCCAGGGCCGCACTACCATTCTCGTTATCATCGACAGACTCTCAAAATACGCTCACTTCTGCCCTCTTAGTCCGAATATTACTTCCCCAATGTCTAGAAAGAAATTTGTCATCTCTATGGCATGCCTGCGAACATCATCTCAGACCGCGACCCTCTGTTTATCATCAACTTCTTGCAGGAGATTTTTAAGCTAAGGAATGAAGTTGTCGAGTTGTCTATGAGTAGTGCCTATCATCCACAGAATGATGGGAAAACCGAGGTAGTGAACCATTTTCTTGAAGACTATTTACAGAATTCTATTGCAGATCATCCTCGAGCGTGGATGAAGTTTTTGGCGTGGGTACAATGGAGCTACAACACCTCCAAACACTCGACCGTAGGTATGACCCCTTTTGAAGCAATCTATGATTGAGCACCTCTATCCTTAGCTGATTATGTGCAAGGAACTACCACCATTGCTTCACTAGAGGAAATGTTACATCGTCAAACTAAACTTTTATCCCAGCTTCGAGCCAATTTGTTACACGCTCAAGTAAGGATGAAGAATCTTGCGGACTGCGATTGGAACGACAAACAATTTCAAGAAGATGATTAGGTGTTTTTCAAACTCCAACCATACAGACAGATCTCCATAGCCAAATGCCAAAGCCACAAATTTTCTAAACGGTTATATGGGCCTTTCTGAATCTTGCAAAAGGTTGGACTCAGTTGTCTATAAGATAGAGTTGCCCGTTGATTATAAAATCTATGATTTTGCCTCCTCAATAAATATCATGAATCTCCGACCCCTCTACAATACCCTCTCCCGCCAGTTGCTCGAGGTAGCGGACCACTGTATCACCCGATGAAAATCATTGGCTATCGTAAGATTCTCCTTCTAGGAAAAATCATCCCGCAAGTATTGGTTCAATAACAATCACAATCGGAAGCAGAGGCCACATGGGAGTCCCTAGAAGACATTAAGCGCACTTACCCAAGTTTTGCCCTTGAGGACAAGGTCAATTTTGGACTAAAGGAAATGATATGGGCCCGACCTTGGACTCCCCAGCTAGTTAACATGCTACAGCCATAGCCATTCCAGTAGGCCAGTCCTCCACCTACTGTAGCAGGCCAGGCGACGAGCATGGATGGGTGATGGAAGTTTGGGATGAGGAGGGTAACATATTTTTAATACCATTAGTTTATATGATGGAGGTAAGATGGAGATCTTTTGTTCAAGAAGTAAGCATATCCTCAATCCCCTACCTTTATGTATAAAAAAAGTTTGTATGATAGATTGAGATGATGCCAGTGTTTCATTAATTATCCAGATTTTGATTAAAATTGATGATCTCGAAGTCAATTTGTTGATCATAGTGTTAAATTTGATGCTCATAATTAAAAATAAGTTGATGAGCATTGTTATATTTTGATAGAAAATGATGAGGCTTATGTCAATTTTGATTATCACAATGCCAATTTGATCTTAACATTGTCGACACCCAATTTTAAAAACACTAACTTGAGTCTAGGATAGATTAAAATCTTAATGTGGATCATTTGAGTCATTTTCTAATTTAGAGTCATTTTAGGGTTGGTTGACCATTTTTAATTATTTATGGGCATTTTGCATAATTTTGGACCGTCACAACATGAGGGAATATTTTCATAATTTTAAGTTGTTCAAGTCGTGTAGACACTCTTAACTTAATAAATTAAACTTGAAAGAAATTACAAATTTTCAGAAGAACAAGAAGAATCTGGGAAAAAAAAGAAGGAAATGCCATTGCATTATTTTCACATCATGAAAATTATATTCATCTTGTATATTATGATAATCTCACCTTCTAAAATGATGATCACGTTGTAAAAATATTATGATGATCTCACTTTCATAAATGATGAACGTGTAGTCAAGTAGAGAAAATGCTCTACCAATAGGAGTTTTCTTAAGCAAAGATCAACGAACCTGATCCATAATATGATAAAAGTTTCCACAGACTCCCAGAGACTCACACCTATAAGCTGCGTATAGGAGGCATCACTCTGTTTTGTAACCAACAAAGATCATGCCGGTGATGATTTGGTTCACAGAACAAACCGCCTTTAGCGGAATGCAGCGAATTCCTTTTCGGGTTCTTGCAAAGCAGAGACTTCATGATCCGGATTGGAATCTGAATGTGCATTGAAAGATGAAGATGAATGATGGCTAAGAGATCCAAACTAATTAAGTTAGGTCCATAGAACGACCCAATATCAATAAGCTCACAAGGGCCTGCATAAGGCCTGTAGGAGTAATGCCCAGAAGCCAATCCTCAGTGATGTGGTTTTGGACATGAACCATGTTATTTACATAGTTTGATTATTTTGTTAGTTTGAGTTTGTGCGTTAATCAAATAATACAATATATTAACCCTGGAATATAGCGATATTCGTATAAATCCCTAGTTAGGTGTTATAGTAAACATGGGTTTCTATAACACATTTGAGACTAACATAATTAAGGGACAATTCACATAGGTATTGTTAAGGGTTACTTATAAATACATAGGAGAGGAACTCTGTATTGGATCGACCCGTTTGAGAGCACTATGAGGATCCTGGTGTGAACAACGTATCTCTCATCAATTATAGTACGCGTAGTCATTTGACCTCAGTTTATGAAGATCTGCTCATACTCATGTGAGTGGCATGCTTTGATTCTATGCTCTATCCTTTTCTTGACCGAGGGAGTGTGCTAATTTTGGGTGTCACAATATCATGAAGTTTGACTATCATGAACCAAGATGAGATTAATTACTCCCTCACCACGAGAGTATTCTTATGGGCAAGGTTGAACTGTAACGAGGATGCAAGATCTGTGCCTCAGTTAAACCTGAGAGTCTGACTGAAGAGACATATCATGTACACTATATGATCATTCCGATGGGTGAGGCTTCATCATGACATCTGTTGTCTGTTCCTAAGTGTTTAATCTATAAAACTCATCATTTGTGCTTGATTCATGAGTCATAAGTGCACTTTACTTGTTATTTTCCATATTTTATAGATGCAAAGATGCTGAGATGGAATGGAGATCAAAGTGCATAATTTGGATGCTTGAAATGGAAATCACAGACTAAGGGAGCAAGTTGCAAAATCCCGGGCCAATCGAAGAAGTTTTTAACTCATCTCAAGCAATGTTTTAAATTTCGTACCGTCTCAAGTGCTGCAAGGATTTTTGTGCAAGAGGAAGAAAAGAAGGGGCGAAGTTGCAAAAGGAAGGAAATAGAGGCTATGTGCGGTTCTCACGTGCGCTCCATCCTCCGTGCACAACCACCGCACGCCTTGTTGATGCATCGGGGTTGTGGCTAACCTTGTTGTGCGGTGGAGCAGAAGGCGCAGTGGATGGAATAGTGTGGGACTCAGGTGAGGCAGTGTGTGGTCTAGCGTGCGGTTGTCTGATGCTCTCTTCCCACTATACGGACGTTATGTGTGGATTGACCTCTGCACATATGCGCTGAAATTGACCCCCTTGGCAATTTCCATGAAATTTCCTCTTTATAACCATTTTGTAGTCCTCTTTTTAGAGCATTTTATCCTCTTTTAGTTGCTTAACTTGACCAACTTGTCTAGGGTCAATTAGGTAATCTAGTTTTAGTATTTAAAAGCCATTTAGAGCAACTTTTCAATAAGCTAAAGGACAAATAGAAATTCGGAGCTTTCTTTAAGGAATTTCAGCATCTACCCAGGACTTTGGACTTTGGAGCTTCTCTAATGGAGGGTTTGATTATATCTTCATGGTCAAGACATTAAAGTTAAAGTCTCTTCTTACCCTCTCTATCTCTATTTAGTACTCCCTCCGTCTCATAATTATTGAAATGTTTCTTTTACTGTTTCAAGTTGTAGTATTTGACTCAAAATTTAACTAAAACAAACAGTGAAAAAATAAATAAATATATATATATATATCTAGAAAAATTAGATTGCAAATTATGAGAAATATATGAATCATTTAACTTCATATGTCTATGACTTCATAAAAATAAATCATAGATTAAATACTGTGAAAACAGTAAAGAAACGTTTCAATAATTCTGGTACAGATGGAGTATCATCTTTCCTTGTTTGATCTGCTATTTTAGTTTTCAGCATGAGTTCTGGTGAGTAGTTAGTAATTTTCTCCTAAGGTTAGCTTGTCTAGGGGGTAAAACTATTACTCCCTCTGTCCCATAAAGATTGTAACATTTCTTTTACTGTTTCAAGTTGCAATGTTTGACTCAAAATTTAATTAAAATAAACAGTGAAAAAAAAATAAAAAAAAATATATATCTAGAAAGATTAGATTGCAAATTATGAGAAGCATATGAATCATTTAACTTTACATGTCTATAACTTCATAAAAATAAATCGTAGATTAAATACTGTGAAAACAGTAAAGAAATGTTGCAATCTTTGTGGGACGGAGGGAGTAGAAAGAAAGAAATGAAAGAAAATGGTGGATAAAGTTTTTTTTTTTTCCTTTCTGATTTTAGTCTGAGAACTTCTTTTTGTTAAGAAACTAATGAACAAATATTTTGTACAGATGTTGGGCGTATTGGTATTGGGATATGCTATGACATAAGATTTCAAGAATTGGCCATGATTTATGCAGCAAGAGGTATGAGTTCTCTAGCTTAAACCATAAGGTATAGGCTTTATCATTTTAGTCCTAGTTTGCCTTCAACGTGGAGCTAGTTGATTACTTTTATAATTGTTCCTATCACTTTCTCTGGAGCTGACTTCTAAAGTACGAAAATTATGAATTAGTGTGTAATTGAGAATAGGTTAGCTTAAGTCTTTCAGAAATTCATCTTGCACATCTCAACTATTTCAGAACTTCAGTTTTCAGAAGCATGACTGTTTTTAGAATTGGTATTGTTTGAATATGTGCATTGTAAAGATGACCAATCAATCAATTGAGCCTCTGTCCAAACTGGTTGGGGTCCGCCATCCGCTACATTAATCTTCTGTCCATTCTGCTCTATCCGTAACAAGCTTCTCTAGAAGGCAATTTAATGATGAAAATAGGTCTAATACCTAGGAAGTTAGGAATCCTATGCTATTACTTCAATTCTTATTTTACAATCATCATTTTTTGAAATAAGATTAAGTTCATTTTGCAGCACTTGCTTATATTGTTCTGAACCATATGTCATCTTGTTTCAAAAAGGTGCCCATTTGTTATGCTACCCTGGAGCATTCAACATGACAACTGGACCATTGCACTGGGAGTTATTGCAAAGAGCAAGGTACTATGTTATGCAGCTGCTTTGAACTTGATCTGTTGGTCCACTTATATTAAGTGTTGTCCATGAGAACATTTTGGCACAGTGACTGCCTAGCACTCTGAACTCTAGCATTCTTTTTCTTTCTTTTACTTGAGTATCACAGTGGGTGACATTGTACTGCAGCGTTATTCTTCTTGAAACAATTAGCTATACTGCAGTAAAATACATTAAAATTTTGCTGCGTGTAGCATCCCAAAGTAGTTTTCATTAAGCTCAAGTGATGCTAATTAGGCTTGTAATTTTTGCATGTTGCAAGTCCTTTTATCTCTTCTACAGTAAAGGAAATTTGCAAAACCGCACTCACTGGTCTGTAGTCTGTATAAATGTTAGAACTCTCGTTTGATGTGCTATACTGCTTGGTTTCCCATATGTCGAACAGCCACTATATAAATATGCATATGCTCTTCCTGTCCTTGCAAGAATGTCACTTAGCCTGTTTAGGGAAATTTTCCGTACTTATTTTTACCTCAATGCCCTAATTGTCCCTTACTTTCTAATACTCTCTTCTCCTCAATACCCTACTTGTCCATTAATCTTCATGGCCCAAGAAATGCTACATTCTTTTGGGGATTTAAGGAGTACATATAGTTTAACAGTAAAAGTATGCCTCTGTTTTGAGGTAAGATGGCACCATGGTCGGTTTCTATATTTCTTGCTAGAAACTCTTCATTTCCCATTTTGATGCACCGTGCTACATCTACGTAGAAGTCATTCGTTCATGTTTTACCATAGGACAGTGTAATATTATTGTTTCTTGACACATCTGATTGCTGTAATGTCTCTGAAATGTCTGTTGGTGTTTCCACTTGCAGGGCTGTGGATAATCAGGTATTAACATGTATTCATATAAGTTTCAAGCTTTTGTTGACAATCAAAAGGACCTAATCTTGTTTGAGATATTCTTACTAAGATAAGATGAGTTTTATTGGTTGGAAATAATCGTTATGGTATGAATCACAAGTTTGTATAT
Source organism: Daphne laureola (assembly GCA_038382905.1). Taxonomy (NCBI): domain Eukaryota; kingdom Viridiplantae; phylum Streptophyta; class Magnoliopsida; order Malvales; family Thymelaeaceae; genus Daphne; species Daphne laureola. Next base: position 9,080 of record JBBYHH010132789.1, read on the forward strand.
GTCTTTGAATTCTAAATGACAGTTATACGTGGCAACCTGTGCTCCTGCTCGTGATGCCGCAGCTGGATATGTAGCTTGGGGACACTCCACTCTTGTAGGACCTGTAAGTAGATATATTCTTTAGAAGAAAAATATGCACACTAATCACGAGTAGCAAAAAACTTTTATCGAAGCTCTCTCAATACCTTCTAAGGTTTCATTTGGGAAGAGCGTTTAAGATTAGTGCTGAAGGTTGAGAAAACTTTTGAACGATTGTGATGGTTTTTTGAAACCTCTAATGCTAGAAGATACCATTGGACATCGTTTTCAAACTCTTAACGCTAAACACTAGCGTTGTTCCCAAATGACTCCTAAATAAAGCATGAGGAAGCTTCTCTTCTGTTAATTGTGTGAGCAAATGAACATGAAAGCTGAATATTTGAATGATGCAGTTTGGGGAAGTCCTAGCCACAACTGAACATGGGGAGGACATTATCATAGCAGAGATTGATTATTCAATTATTGAGCAACGAAGGTGAGATAGTTGTAAAACTGTTTCTTCAGCGGTACATTAATTTCTTGTCTAATTTAGTCTGCATATTTGAACCATAGGGCGGGTCTTCCCTTGGCGAAGCAACGGAGAGGCGATCTTTACCAGTTGGTGGACGTACAGAGGTTGAATTCTTCTGAATGAGGAGAAAACCATCTACTACCTCTGTCCCAAATGGTTTCTTTGTAAATTGCAAAGAAAAAGTGACGATCCATCTTGGACGGAAGGAGTATTTGAAAGGCTTGTATACTTGGATATCATGGTACTATTGTGGTTTCATTAGCTTGGAGAATGTAGGATATCTTTCGAGTGATGATTCAACTAAGAGTCTAAGACTGAATTTGCTACTGGAACACCTATAACCACATTGATCTGTTTCACCGAAGACTTGATTTCAAGAAATTGTATGCTCTGTTAGCATAACTCACGTTTCGCATAAAAAGTGATTTCAACACTCTCAAATTACATCTCACCACCCTAAACGTAAGTAAAATAGTAAAAAACCCAAAATCTTGTGATTACCATTGTCCCTCACCATGCCTTTGACTCCACCCTTCCTCCCCAATTCACCAGTGGCATACATCGCCTCACCTGGCCACGATGTCACCTGTTCTCCCTACCCATCCAGCAAAATGCACCTTGCCCTCCCCAGATCATCATAGACCCGCTAGCATCACTATCGTCTGCAAGCGAATTAATGCAACATTCAATGCCATTTGAGATGCCACCATCTACACCTCGCATTCATCGGCTCAGCAGGACAACCAAAACGTTGGCGAGGCGACAAGATGAGGATGGCTTGATGGCAAGATAAGCGATGATCCGTGGGGTGGTGAATCGATGTCGGAGGTGGCCGATTGCGTCAGATCTAAAACGTCAGAGGATGTTGGATCACTACTGCTCGGCTGGTGGCAACCGAGCTAGGGCTCAACATACCCGGGGACGGTGTGATGAAGATGGTGGCGATGGTGGTAGGAGGTCTGCAGGTGAGGTCAGTGATGTATAGACACAATAGAGATTGTGAGATGAGAAAGAAGGTGGGGAATTATAGGGTTTTAAAATTGTGGGAGGTTTTTTGAACTTTAGCATAAATTAGGCTGAAGTTTATTATTTACCAATATTTATGAAACCCTGAAATTGCTAAAACTCTGATATTGATATTGCGAACAGAGCCGTAGTTAAGTCACTTTAAGAACAAGACCCAAACTTTGCTTATGACTCGATTTCATCAATGATGTAAATTATTTGTCAGTGCTATTATTGATCTACTGATCAGACTGATCCATCTATACATATCATGTTCATTGCTTAAAGCAGAGATGTCCATTATTGATGTCCATTATTGATTGGTGTGTGAGGCGTTGACAAGTTGTAGACTGCAATGGAGGGTGGTGGTGTGAAACTGTTGATGGCCAATAGGCCCAAACTAAGGCACTGGTTGGACCTATAGACCCAAAGAGCTCATAAAAGCACTTAAGTCAGCAACCTAGGAAAGAGGACCCACTAAAAAACGGCTGAAGGCATCATACCCGAACGTCCACACCTGCAAACTGAGGTCATGCCCTCAGCACATTACCACCAGATGACTTGCCTCCAGGATACTTTTGCCACCTGTCCCCTGACACCAATCGCCTCTTTCCTATCAAAGTATTACAATTGTAGCACTCTATTAGACAAGACTATATAAGCCTACATCATTCATTCATTTAAGGTGACTATTCATTCAATCAAAGGCCTGACACATTCTCTTTGCTCCATATACTGAGTTAAGCATCAGAGAACCCACCGCCAGACAAAACTCTGGCGCGGTCTACAGATTCCGCTGTTTGTGCAGGGTAACCCAACAAATCCAGGAGATGGAGCTAAGCATCGCCAAGACCAGAAGATAGAGGCTCAACAGCGTAATGGTTCCCAGTGAAGGACCGCCACCAAATGGCGTCGTCTGTGGGAACGGAGGAGGCCCCCAGGATGATGCCAACCCACAGAAGTTGGTAGGGGCACCCCGTTCCCACGTAACACGACCTGAATGCGAGAATTCCCTCACTAAAGCTTCAGATCCAGAATATACCAGAAGCACGGCCGATGAGACATCCGCAGGTCAGACCAATGAAGGAACTAGCCTTAGAGCATCTTCGAGCTTAGACATAAGCAATTTTAGACAGGCATCAGATCTACCACATCTAGCCCTGATCAAAACTATCAGAATGGTTCTGACCGAGGAAAGGCAGAGCCGACGATGAAGGACGAGACATTCCCGAAATAGGACAATCATCTCACACTCCAATATCGGTCCCGAGGTGGAAAGAGCCCGAACTCTCAGCCTGGAACTCATTGACCATCGCTATGCGAGAGGAAGGGAGGTTCAAAGATCCCGATCGCCCAGGATCCGAAGGACTCGGGATCATTCCCCAAGACCCGAACGTCTGGCCAGGGAAGATCCAAGAGACGAAGTCATCAGGAAAATGATGGGGAGACTCGAGGAAGTAGAGAGGGATCCAAGAAGAACATCAGAAATAAGGCCCTGGGGGTCCTCAAATGAAGAAGGGCCATTCACTCGTAGGATCCACGAAAGCCCAATGCCGAGGGTATTCTGCCTTCCTCATCGATTGGAAATTTACCACGGTACGGGTGACCCAGACGCATTCATCAGAAAATACAAGAGAGCAATGGAGCTCAAAAGAGCGGATGAAGCCGCCTTATGCAAATGCGTCGAAGTAGCCCTCGGAGGGCCAGCATCAAGCTGGTACACACCTTGCCATCAGATTCAATCTCTTCATTTGGAGAACTCGCTACTAAATTCACGACGCATTTCATCGGGAGCAAGCGATCAACAAAGCGGACCATCCAGATGTTCGACATCAAGCAGAAACCGAATGTAAGCATTCGGGAATTCGTTGAAAGGTTCATCAAAGAGGCTGTACATGCATCAGATCTGATCGATAACATCCGCATCATGGGCTTCATCAAAGCCCTGCTGCCAAACTCTAGACTGACCTACGAGTTATCCAGGAAAAACCCCTCATCAGTTGAAGAAATGTATTCGGTGACTCACGAGCACATGATAGCTCAACAGTTATTATCTCAGCGGGAGGCAAGGATCGACATTAGGGAGGCTCGAGAACACCGGACGGAGGATCAAAGAACAAATCCAAGGAGTTCTGAAGGTTGGGGAGGACAAAGAAAGGGGTTCAAAAAACCTATATCATTGACCCCCCCTCAATTCATCCCGAACCACTATTCTGGCCGCTCTCAAGAAGGAAGGAAACGTGAGTTGGCCGAGGGCAATGCCTGAAGGCGCAAAACGCAACGAAGCCAACTACTGCCAGTTCCATCGGGAGAACGGGCATGAAACCGAGCAATGTTACCAACTGAAGAGATACATTGAGCACCTAATCAAGAAAGGCTCCCTGACTCAATACCTAAAAATTCCCTCAGGTGAAGGAGAGAGGCGGGCCTGAGGGAAAGAAATGAATGACAACGAATGGTCTGATTCAGACAAAAGGGAAAGAAGGAAGTCCCCAGGCCGAGCCACTGGTACAATCAATACCATCACCACAACCTTGGGATCTAGCAAGAGGAAGAGAAAGGCAAGGGAGGTCGCATCCATCAACTACGGTGGACCCTCGGACAAAGTAAAAAGAGCCAATGGCACCGAAGTGAAAATCCCGCACTATGATTCACTGGTCATCACTATCAGAGTCGGGAAAATTGATGTCAAAAGAGTCTTTTGCGATGATGGCTCGGACGCAGATGTACTGTTCGCCAAAACATTCAAAGAACTGAATCTGAAATCTAGCAAGCTGACCCAAGTGAAAACTGCCACGTACGGAGTGAGACCGGATGAATTACCTGCCCTCGGATGCATCGAACTCCCCACTATGTTCATGGGTTCGGGCCCTGAAGGAGAGATCATGTACACTACTTTGATGATCAAATGGTTGGTGATTGATGTGCCTTCAGCATACAATGCCATTATCGGCACAAAGACTCAAGGTGCCATTCACATGAAGAGCGACGTCAAGTACTTGACAGTGACGTTCGAAACCGATGAAGGTGATACATCCATCTATGTCAATCAAAGGGAAGCAAAAGATGTGATGGCCATTAGTCAGAAGTACCCGAAGACAGAAAACCTGAAGGAAGAAGAGAACGTTGACCTGCAAATAGAAGAAGTAATGCTTCTAGAGGAACGATCCACCCGAATCGTGAGTAACCTTCTCGAGGGAAGTAAAGTGAAACTTATAAGTCTGCTTCAGTCAAATAAAGATCTCTTTGCCTACTCTCCGAGTGACATGTCTGGGATCGACCCCAAAGTTATTCAGCATAACCTTTACGTTGACCCGAATGCAAGACCGATAAAACAAAAGAAGCGTAATAATGCCCCCATCAAAAGAACCTTCATCAAGGAACATATTACAAAATTACTCAATGCCGTTGTCATCAGAGAAGCTTTTTACCCCAAATGGCTGAACAACCCGGTGGTCGCGTCCAGAGAAGATAGCGACAAGCTACGAATGTGTATTGATTTCACCAACATAAACAATGCGTGCCCAAAGGACTCATATCCAATGCCACCAGTAGACAGGCTGGTAGATTCAACAGCCGGGCACGCCAGACTCAGCTTTCTTGATGCCTACAACGGGTACCACCAAATTCAAATGAATCCCGAAGATGAGGAAAAAACCTCATTTATTAGTGACTCCTGCATATATTGTTACAAAAGGATGTCCTTCGAGCTTAAAAACGCCTGAGCCACTTACCAAAGACTCATGGACCGGATATTCAGAGATCAAATTGGTCAAAACTTGGAAGTCTACGTAGATGACATTATTATCAA
>JBBYHH010132900.1:0-14441 GCA_038382905.1 Daphne laureola
TATGACTCAAGAACGCATCATTTTGAAAGATAAAGAAAGCATCTGTGAGATACTAAATAGAGAGGAAATCAATTTTCCATCACCAGTTGCTGAAGAAAACGAGCCTGAAGAAAGTGAGCTAAGTCCTCGGTTAACTAATATGATTGAAATTGGAGTTGTTCCAGAATCTCCAATAGATACTGGTCAGTTTTTTCCACCTTAAAACTAATCAGTATGACGCTTACTTAATTTGTTGGTGCAGTTACTTATTCATAATGACAAATATGATATTGCAGGGTTGTTAGACACCAATAAAATGTGTGATTTTTCCCCTTCGGACTTGGCTTCAACAGAAAAGTTGAAAGTGAACCTGCTCTTAAGATATTCAGGTCCAGCAGAAAGCAACCTAGGCACTTTGCAAAGTGGTGACTGTGAAAGAACTGATGCAGTTTGTTGCATTAATGACAGTGGATTGAAAGTCGAGGAAAACTGTGTTTCATACTCAAGCATTGTCCCTGCAATTGTGGAAGATCCCCAAACTCCTTTAGCAAATCTTACAGACAACAGCAGCAGCAGAAATTGGTGCTTAAGCCCAGGAGAGAAATTGGAGAGTGTAAAGCCGCTTCGGAGATTTAAAAGGTTGCGCAAACTTGGTGACTGTGCCAAAAGTTTGAGCGAAAAAACCATAACTGAGACTTCGAGTTTTTCATCAAGTAACCACACGTACCTACTTAGCACGTTTTCATCTTTTCATCCTTCTTTATATGTTTTCTTTTTGCTTCTCTACAACAATATTTGCATTTTAACTAGGGAAATGTTACGGACAGTCACTTTAGACAATCTCTTGGACACTCTCTCATTAAACATTTGCCATGTATACATTTTGGTGGACCCAGAATCAAGTAGGCCCACAAAACTGATTACATGGCAGAATTTTAATGGAGAGTGTCCAAAGTGACTGTCCGTAGCATTTCTCTTTTAACTAACAGCTGCAGTGAGGCAAACTGATTGAAGTTGGCAATTTTAATAGGGAAAAAGAAGTTAAAAAAGGATGTCAAAACCTTCATCGATGAGGAAGCTGAGTAAGTATATTGCTCCACTTTTATCTTTCTTCCAATGGTTATAACTATGAACTTTCAACACTTTGGAGAATGGCTCGCCTTTGCCATCCAAAGTAGCTGTTGGTCCAGTTTGTCACCATAAAGTTTTCTAGCTAGGTTCTGCATAGTCTACTCTGGCTCAAATTTGCCACTCCTCCCTTAACTTTGACGGAGGTCATGCTCAAGTGACATTTTTGTACTAAACTATTAAAAAAAATAAAAAGGATGGGTGGCTAAGTTAATGGATGAGTTGCTGACTCGTCTCACTAGAGCACTACTGCTCCATCTAAGGAGCTCCACCACTACTAAACCCACCTCCTGCCACGAACGCTTTCCCTGAAGTACACAACCCTCATCAGTTTGCCAGTCTTTTGTCCAGTTTCTACCCGTAAGGTTATCAGAGCCCCATAAGGCATCCTTTCCCTAAAGATTTCTTGTCAAGTAAATAAGCTTGACTACCCACAAACAGACAAATATTTATGCCTTCTCCATTTAGCTCTCCAATTAAAGAATCAAGCAACTCTTGCATACTTCATCGAAGCATTGGTGGCAGGAGCCGTGGAGTAGGTGGCTATGGCGGAATTGACAACAGAGCTCCTTAGATCGCGCTTGGTGCATAGCATGAGCAGAGAGCTCGACTAGAAGGACTAGCGAATCGCAAACACCAGCCAAAATGGTCTTTTGATGTCAAATTCAAGCCAGTCTCCCATTTGTGACTTTGACACCCACCATTTTTATGTTTGATAGTTTAGTACCTTACTTTGCAACTGTCACTTAAACACATGCATCTTTAAAGTTAACAAGTAACAATTTTTAGCCATGATGGAGAGCAAAACGGGCCAACAGCTACTGTGGCTGGCAAAAGTGACTCATCTGCCATTTTCTCACTCTTGGCATATATGTAAAAGATGCTGACTTCTAGAGTTGAGTGGTGATTTTGATTACTGATATAAGCTTTCCCTGAACTAGCTGCAAAGAGTACAAAGCATTTCCCTATAATGTCGACTTTTAGAAATGTTAACTGTTTCTGACAAGAATGCATTACTGATGTTAATATTTGTCATCAAGTTATTGGGTCAACATTATCATGTTAAGAGCTATAAGAACAGTGGTCATGAAATTCTTTCACTTTCTGATGTCTTCTCTTTTTTATTATCAGAGTTTCCACTGAAGGTGAAATATCTGCTGATGAAGTCAATGAGGACAATGATTCATATGATGATAGTTTTATAGACGACAGGATAAATCCTTCGGCGGCCAGTACCCAAGCTGAATCTGGTAGATTTGACATGATGGCAGTTTACAGGTGCCAATCTCCCTGAATCCATACTTCTACAATGAACATATTTGCATACCACAGATACATGCATTTTTATACAGCTTTGTTTTCAAAGTCTTTTAAATGCAAGCTGATACTGTTTACAGTTTCTTACCTTCTACTCTCTCCGTTCCATTTTCTTTGCAACATGTACATTATTCACAAATTAGTTTACAATTTTTTTATCTCCTATATTTTACATCCAAATTAAAGAAAGATTGATACGAATTATAGTTGAAAACATGTAGATTCTAAATATACTTTTTTCTAAAAAAAAATTATCACATACATTTTCTTAAAAATTATGTCAAACTATGATTCACAGATAGGAGTATATACTTCGGAAGTCTTGCTTCTTAAACTAAGGGCATGGGCACATATTAATATTATAAGCTTTTCTAAAGCGCACTCTAGTTTGTAGGGAACCAAATACATGCGACGGTAGAGGCAGTGGGAATTGAAAGGAAGTGAACCAAATGTTGAGGCATTTAGATTGTGAATCCATCTTTCCATTCTAAATTTTCCACTTCACCACGTGTTTTCCAAAGTTTAGAGTTCAAGGTTTCCACTTAAAACTAGCTATGAACTAAACATTTATCAGAAGGAAAGAAGAATGACAAACCTTTCCACTTGTAGACATGCTTAGATATTGTGATGTGAGAGGGCCTCCTTAAAAGGTAGAGAAAATGAAACTGTTGTTTTAGATTAAATGATTTTGTTTTTGAGGTGTTGTGGAGATATTTTCTTCGCCTCCGATAATTTCTATATCATCAGCTTCATGGAATGAAATTCTGAATAAATTCCAGATCCTACTGGCATTGTATATTCATGGAGATGTGACTGTAAGATTTGGCATGTAGTATATTCTTTTTCTTTCTCTGTTTTAAATCAAACTGTAACGAATGGATTAATTTTATTTTTACAGGCGTTCTTTGCTGAGCCAATCACCAGCAGTGGATCAGCGTTTGGCTTCTTCCCCTGACTCGGTAGCTAGCGTGAGCAGAGAAATTGAAAGTCGGAGTCCCACAGTAAAGCCGCCATCTTGTCTCCGGACACCTCAAAGTAGGTGCATTGATCAGGCAGGAAGCAAGAATCCAGAGTTGCTGCTAAAAAACCAAGAAACCTTATACTCAAATGCCCTACCTGTAAAGAATATTAAGAGTAAGGATGATATAAAAACAGCGCCATTTTTTTCTGGATCAGGGTCTATACCTGCAGTTTACTCGGCCAATAAGTTTGTTCGGCAGCTGGATGCAACTATGGAAAGAAGGCCAAAATTTTCTGAACCAGGGTTTGTTCCTGCAATTAACTTGGATGATAAGTTTTTGCAAGAATCAGATGCAATCGAAGAACCATTCACTGGCCCTCATCAGGTTCAACAGGAAATGTTGGCAAACGGCAATGAATTAGATGATGATGATCTTTTTTACGCAAACCTTGACCTGGATGCTATTGAGGCGCAAGCTACCTTGCTTCTGAAGCAACGGTTGGAATCTGCGGTGCAGAAGAAGCAAGAGACAAGTGCTAGTGCTCCTCCGAACATGCCTGAGCGTCACGGTACACCTTCATTTGACCTTGGAATATGGTAAGTTACTGCTATGATGCCCATGTTGCTCTGGCCCATTGCATGAGAGGCTGCAATGGATCCTGGGCTGCCTCCTGAAAATAGAGGTCAGAATCTCCGTACTATATACGAGTATTTATTTATTTTTTGTAGCATTTTTTTACAGTGATGAGAACTTCAAGTAGGATAAAAGATGAAAATGGTAATCTGAATGTACAGAGGACTTGAGTTTCTGGAGAAAGAAGCACATACATTTGTATATTTTGTCTGTCCATACCAATTTGCGCTTTTCTGTGTTAACGCTTTTTGCAAGGTTTCACCATTTTTACTTCCAGATTTTGCCCCATATTCTCTTGCCCCGTAATTCGACTTTCCTATTTTCTGAACTGAAAAGACCACTTTCGAGACACACTTTACTAAGTTTTCTGCCGGAGTGCAACTGCTGTTCTTCAACTAAACAGCTTCTTACATACCTTCCCTCTGCAAATCAATGGCTCTGTTCAAACACTTGGCTGTAATCTACAACAGAATTTTCAATTGTATCATCACAAAATACTCCATAAGACATGGGATTTAAACAGTAGTTTTAAGACTTATAACTGACTCGTGCAATTGGCCTCAAACTTTACAATATACAGTACTTGTCATATTTCTGGGGATATTTAACCGACATGCTTGAACACGCCTACTTACTAGATCTACAAAAATTCGCCCAAACAGAGCGACGCGTTTCTGAGCATAGACAGCACTAACACAAGGGCTCTTCAACTCTAAATCCTAAAATCATTTGAAAAGCAACAGCTATTCACTAATTCCCTAATTTGCAGAAGTTAACGTGTTAAAAGGCCATTTTTTACATGGATCCCAGATATGCATCAACAAATCCAGGAGTCAGAGAACGGACAGGCGTCAACAATTAGCCTTATGTGAATGACATGGTTCCCGAGAGGTCAAGAGCTCTGAGTGCTGGCTCAGGCAAATGCTTCCCATCAGGAACCCAGAGTCCAGACTCATGTGGTAACAGCAATCGTTGATGACCACTTGTCTGATGCTCTTTGCCATCTCTTGTTGATGATTCTTCTTTCTTTTTCTTCACGAATTCAAAGAACTCTGCAACTTGACGAGCATACCTTCACAAATTTGAATTGCAGAACAATTTTAGGTACATGAGTTACATCAACGCATAAGTTATGGAAGGAAAACCAATGTCACGGGCAAACAAAATCAAGAAATTTTGTGTCAACTGAACACGCACATGGAAAAAAACAAAGAAGGAAAAACGATTGATGGGGAAGAGTAGTTTTTATCTTACTGTCTCTTAGCTTCAACATCTTTGCTGAAGTCAATGTCAGGTTCACAATCGAGTACCAAGCCAGGAACCTGTTTTAACCAAACACTGTAAACCTCCATCTCAAAAGAGAACTTACATCTTCAACAATGAATAGATATCATACCTTTTGGATGCTGGAATGCATATGATTACCCTCAAGGAAGAAAACACGGTCCTTGATATCTGGATGCAGTGACCTTTGCAGATGCAAGGGCAGCTGATTAACAGATAAAATCCCATTACTTCTGCTTTGGGATGGGAAAAGCCAACTCTCATGCTTCTCATGCAAATCCTGAAGATACTCCAATGAAACTCCACCCTCCTCAGCCCTCTTTCTAATCATCATTCTCTTGTGACAAGTATCAGGACTTGCTCTCAGGTAGATAAATCCATCTGGAATTAGGCCCGGCAAGGATGAAACAACAGGATCAAACCATGAGTCGTAAATACTGATCTCCATCTCATTCATCCACTTTGCTTCATGAACAGCTCGAACAAACACCTTCATTAGGTAAATAGTACTAATTAAATTCATTGGCATTGAAGCCCCTCGATCAGAGGTACTTCTCTTCTATGGTTGAGATCAACCAAATGAAAAAAAAAAAGGGAAGGGTTGGCATGCACAAAATTCTGCAGGGAACTGGTCTCATGATTATTACTACTAGTCATAAAAAAAAAAAAATACTCCGCAACTGTTTTAGAGAAGTACATATTTAGAGAAAAACCCTAATATGGGCAATGAAACCTCAAGTGCAAAACTCAACCTGTTCCGGAGTAATTTAGAAGCAATGACATAAATGTTGCGAGATATGGAACTAGCTATTAAACGCTTACCATCCTGTCACTAAAAATACTCCTTTCAAGCAGTCTGAGGGGCTTGATTCCACCAGACGATTCCTTCTCCTGCATCACTCTTGTGACAAAAACATAATTCTGGAATGTATAAGCATATCTCTGGGGCTCAGCATAAAATGCATTCAGTATGTTGAAATGATCCGGCCCAACATTCTGCCACTTATCAACAGGCTCGGGAACAATTTCAACGAGATCGCGTAACTCCAGAGTTTCATTAGCTATCCTCTGAAGAAACGTGGTCTTTCCAACACTTATATTACCCTCAACACATAAGGTGATTCTCTTCTTGGAAGCTGCTCTTGCATTGCAGTCTGAGTCTTTCAGCTCTGTGTCCACACTTTCTTTAACGAAGCTTGTTATACTTTCAGCATGATTTCGGTGAATGATTCCAACTGAGCTCTGTAAATACTCTACCATCTTCTCACTGGATTTCCCAGAAAACTGAAAGAGCAAAAGAGCTAAACATAAACGATAAGCAGCAGTGTAAATTTGGCAAAGAAACAAACTAGAACTAGTAAGTAATAACTCCACCATTCGGTTGAACTTCATAATCTAGAAAAAACAAAACATAGTGATAGCCAATCTTAAGTCCCACACAATAAATACTACTAGCATATACGATAGAGCAACAAGGTGGAAGGACCTTATTCCTGTACAATTGCTTGAGCTCATCAACGCCAGCGATCCCATTCTTCACAAGCTTCCTCAAATTTCTAGGTCCGACCCCCGGAATCGCCAACAAGTCTGGGTTCGCCCTCTGCCTCCTCGAAACCCTTGCTTGCTTCCCCTCTTCAATCGCTTCCTCTGTCTCACCGCCTGGGTCTGACACAGCAGAACGACATGGGGCGGCGCAGGTTGAAACATTTCGGAACGACGAAACCCTCGGGTCGAGGCGGCGCCGGAAGGCAAGACTGCTGCAGGTGTGAAGACTGGCGGAGTCGTTGGGTTTCCGGAGGAAAGAGGCGGAGAGAGACGAGGAAGCGCCTCCGGGAAGTAGGGCGGCGGGCATGGCGGTGGGGAGGAAAGTAAAATTGGGGGTGAGATAGAAGAGATTATTGGGTTGAGAGAGAGAGGCGAAGAAGATAGAGGGCGAATGGTTTCTGAGAACAAACTTGTACATGACTGGCCAGCATTTGCCAGAGCCGCCTTTTGGCTTTTTGTGTGGGAGAGCTTACAGGACTGTGGGCTGTGGCAGAGGAGAGGCGGGAAGACGAAAGACGCTCGCTCATGTAAATATTTGGTCGCTCGCAGTCGCAGGTTTTTGCACTTGCGGGAATATACAGAGAGACTAGTTTAAGAGTCAACTTTCCAGTTTGTCACACATCTATATATAGTTGTTTAATTTTATCATTTAATTATTTTTTAGTATTTATTTATCATTAACATTATTAAATGGATTTGCATTTGTCATTGATGTTATATATTTTATAGTAATTACAAAATTTATCTCAAACATTATAATTTTACGAATCCACCTCTTTCATTCTGTTTTGCAAGCTACATTTACAATTAGTCACAAATTTAAGAAAATTTTCTCTACTTCTGGTATGATAAACCAAAAGAGAGTTTAGATTGATGAAATTTTTCAATTTTGTTCTTCTTTCCTGATTCCTCGACTACTCATGTGGTGTTCTTCATATTCGGCATGCTCAGATATTGTGTCAATTTCCTTTGTAAGTTCATATATTCCCTCCGTCTACAAAAGATTACATTATTTATTTTGACAGGTTCACAATAGTTAATTTATGATTTATTTTCTTTTATTTCTAGACATTGAAAACTGGAAAATTCATACATGAATCATAATTTGATATTTAAATTTTTTAAATATATTTTTTCTTATTTTTTTAATGTTGTTTATCTTTATTCAAAATTGAGTTAAACATTGAACTTTGAAATAATAAACTTAAATGATACAATTTTTAGCGGACGAATGAAGTATTAAATTGATCCAAACTTTTGTTAAAAGGTGAAAGAGGAGTGGAGATAAATCTAGGTAAAGAGATGATTAATTTGTAAACTTCAAAAAAAATAAAAATTAATTTGTTAGTTTTTAAAAATTTAGGATCAAATTGATTATTAGAACATTATTTTTTAACGGAATATAACGAAATATTTCATCTACTAACGGACCGAGTAGCAAAATTATTCCCAAAATAAATTTTAGAGACAAACGTCCTCCCACTTTAAAATATTAATAGTAAATAAATACTTAAAAATTATTAAATGACAAAATTAAATTATCAATATACATCAATGACAAAATAAAACATTCTCGCGTAACTCAATTCTTACTTTGTTCGTACGTACCAACCCTTTGGCTAGTGGAAGAATTTGTGGCAAGTCCCCTAGGTTGCATTTGCCGGGAGCGAAGTCAATTGCTTAGCATCATTAGTTTTGAAGCATATACAATATATTTCAATATAAAATTGAATAAATTTTTTGGTTTGAAGCATATATTTTTCAAATATTTAGATAAATTAATGGAAAGTTGTTCCCATGCGATGTTCGTTTTTTCGGCGTTGAAAAGGTTGGTAGGGGTCTCGCTGTTGGATTTATGGTGGTGATTTCAGTCCTGAGCGTCGATCTTCTGGCTATGTCAGGCGCCGTCTATTCTTCTCGTTCTTATTGGTGGTTCGTGGGTAGATCCAGGCCTGATTTATGTGCTTTTGCTGGGACTCGATCCAACCATATATGTTCGGGTGTCTACCTGTGTTAATACAATATTAACATAATAAGAAATTGACGAAGAAGGATGTGAAGACATACGATAAGTTTGCGGACTCCCTACTCGGGGGCCTAGACATTCTGTAGGTTGGAGGCTTTACTCCGGCTCTGGGACTCGTGTGGCATGACCTTGATTTAGAGGCTCATCTGAGACTCACCTTGTGTCTCGAGAGCAGAGCATTCTGGTCCCTGGTTTCGTGGAGTGGAGGGAGTATTTATAGGCTCTTGGATTGTGATCCCCATGCGAGGGTGTCAGGATGGTGACACGTGGTTGATGGGACCAGGCATGCTTCGGAGGTTACAGGTGTGGCAGATCACCTTGGTCGATCCGACTGTCTCGGTCGAGATCTCTGGGCACAAATGGTTCCATGCGGTCTCTCGGGCCGAGAGGCGCACTTGGCCTGGGGAACGGGTTCGGAGGGCCTCAGTCGAGAAAGGGCTCAAGGCCCACGAAATTGATTCGTTTGCAATCATTTAGGCATCATGATTTTCTCCTGATCCATTTTCTTTGTGGTCATATATGTTGATGTTGTCTTTGAGTTTCCATCAGTTTCGTTTGTGGTTTTCTTGATTTGTCCCTAATTATATGGTTCTGTCAAGCCTACAAAGGTGGTGGTTGACATGGACGCTCAGTGGACTGGTATTGCTCTAGAAGATTATGTAATTTCCCAAAAAAGAGATATATTTTTTATAATTAATGTGAAATTTGTAAGATGAACAATCCAGTAAAAAAATATGAAAAGTTAATGAAATTTTAATGTAAAGTACGCACCGGAAGGTAAGTGGTATCCATATTTCAAGAGACCAAGAACTTGACATAGAGTTTGTTCATTCACTTTAGAAGACAACACGAGACAAGACAACTAGCAGTGCGAAACAAGAGCAGGACCACATAGAAGTGTCAAGGCTCAAAGACCACATTACGTGAGTGAGGATGTTGGAATTTGGAAGATGTTTTGCTCGTATAATTAATCCACTCTCCTAACATGGATTAGTGGTCGAAAGAATACTTAATTCCTAAGCCCACATAAATTAGTAAACCACGGCGGCTTTAGGCATCCTCGTGGACACCTGATCTGGGATTAAAAATTACTCAGTATTTAATATTGTTATTGATCAAGCAATCACCGGTCAAAGTTTTAAGTCGTCTTATTTGTCGTTATCAATTTTTTATTTTTATTTTTAAAGGTATTCTAAGAATATAGATTAAAAAGAGAAAGCTTTACCTCTAAGTAGAAGACAAAAGCTATGCCGAGAAAGTGAACTTACATAGAATTAAAACAACAATAAGTAGAGAAATGAAAGTAACACTTTCGGAGTAGTTCTAATGGATGTAACATCTATTCCGATCAAGAGGATCTTGTTTTGGCGCATCGATTAGAGATCCATAAATAAGAAAGGAGTTGGACATCCGATATTGAAATAGCACACCTGCTTTGAGGAGGGATTGAATATGATGCTATCGTTACACAAATTTCAAATGTAATAGTGAAGAAGAACAGTCATGAGTGATGATATAGTGCATGGATGAGTGTAGAAATAGCAGGGGGTGAAGTGGATGTTTTCAGAGCAATACAGTCAAAATATATTTCCCAGTAAACCTCAAGTAGTAGATTTGAGATTACCAAACAAATTACTCACGATTAAATTTTCAAAACAAAGGTCTCAAATTGGTGTAATGAGAATCACAACACCCCTGAGCTTTCCCACAAACCCCACTCTTCCGGAACCCTAATCCACAACCCAAGCAAATCGCGATGGCGTTCAAGCCAGTCGATTCACCGTCGACGGCGGCCCTAGTGGAAGCAAACCCGATGGACAACTCCAAATCTAACCCCAACCCACTACTGCTCTCGCTACAATTCCCGATCGACTAATCTTCCTCACTAGTCATGCCGCTGCCTGACTCTGTTTTAACCTTGTACAGCGATTCATCCAACTTTAAATCCAGCGATCTGAAAGAGGATTTGGAGTCTGATTTGGATTGATGGAAGGGGTGATGGGTTTGAGGATCGATTCCTATATTTACGAGTTTCCTTTTAATGTGGGTATTCTAGTAGTTCTTAATCTCGTTATCCGTTCTTCCCGGCAACTTTCCGGCAATCAGAGACCATCTAGAAATGAAATCATTACATAAGGAAATGAAGCATTAAATTAAAAGGGGCAATTTTGATTTGATATACTAGACTAGTACTAGTACTTACTTGTTGCCAAGGATAGCATGGAGGTTGAGGATCATCTGGTCTTCTTCTTTTGAAAAATTCTCATTTTTTAAATCGGGTCTCAAATAGTTATTCACCTGAGCCTGCAACTCTTGTCGCATCTTAAAAGCCCTGCAACAAGTTGTTCCTTCCACCATCATTCAGAAACCAACCAAAGAACATAACTTTTTAAGTACTAATTAATTACCAGCGGCTTTAGGGAGAGAACGCTTATAGCCTTCGCCATGGAGGCGAATATAGTCGAGGAGGAGCTGATCTTCCTGTTTGGTTCATGCGCCTCTGTTGGTGTGAGCTTTGTCGCAACAAGGGGACCAACCCATGATCTTTGAGTACTAAAAGTAACCAACTTTTATTGAATTCGTGAAACAAGAGAAAAGATGAATAATTTAAAAGGGTATGATGAGATGAATAATTTTGGTGGATTGACCAAAAAGAAGGTAGGACAAGACAAGTGATTGGAACAAAGCGCTGGATTTGGTAGGTACCTTTGCTTTTACGTCACATTCAGACTCTGTTTTCTCCCGCTTCTTTTACCATTTTTAATTCCTTAACAACTTCCTCTCTCTCTTTTGTTTTTGTTTGTTAAATTAACGAAAATTTAGAAACATGCTTAACCTACGTTTATCCCATGTTAAACTAGACTTAGTTATCACTCCAAGTTTTCAGCATCTCTTAATATTGATACTAAATCAAAATTTTCAACATTTATGGAAAACATGATATTTTCGTCCTCTAATTTTGCACGTTTTAACGAATTACTCCTTTACTCCTATAACAGTTCAAAATCATAAATCAATCCTATAAGTTTTAAAATATCACCTTTTTTGGTCCTAAACTAGCAGAATTGACACCTTTTGATGATGTGACCTCTGCAACTGAACCTCCTCTTTTCTAATTAGCATGCTCGGTTTGGAGAACTGCAGCTTTTGTGGATTGGACATCAGAGCCAAATAGTACATAAATGATTTTTCGTGCTAAACACAATTTTACGTCTACTCATTATTAGTTCTTACTATCACTATTAATTAAAAGGTTATCATTATTTATTATAAAATGTGATAATTTATAATTAATTAGAATATCATCGACCAATAATTACATATCACATATATAAGAATAAAGAGTTTTTTCCAACTTGAATAACAGTAAAAAAATTTCCTGTCAGCCTTCACAGATTTTTTCAGTTTATTATAACCATTTTATTCGGTTCGTAATTTCTATTTTATGGATTTTTTAAACACTTCTAGTAATTAGTAACACTAGATACTAGTACTTCTCACAAGAAAATAATAATGCAATGTTTACTTTATGATACTTACGATTAATCAATGTGTATTTATGCGTGTGTATATTTCTATAATTTTTTAAATGTTTTTTTCTCTGAAAAGTGCATTTTAAAGTATGTATAAATATCTTTCATCATTTTTGCGTTAAACTTCTGAACTTATGCTAGAGAAATACATATAGATTAAATGTTAAAACATGAATGTGTATTACATTCATAACAAATGATTATACTAGCTGATTTGTGTGTTTCTTTTTTAACATTTAATTTATAATTATATTTCTTTAATATTTTAATACATGAAGAGAAATAACTTAAATGTACTTATGGATTAATATTTGTAATTTGTAAATATTTGTTACTCCACTTGAGAAAATATGATGAACTTCTAATGTTAGAACTTTACACAAATCAATCTCCTAATATTAACTCCCCCACCCCTTAAAAAATCACAAATATTGGCTAAACGAAATGGTTAAGATGAGTGTAAATTTCTTTTGTACATTTTTATAAAGTTTATATTCCAAAATACCTAAACTTGTCATATAGCCCAACCCATAAACCCTATGTAAGTAATGTATAGTCCATGGTGAACTTTAAGCCCAGTCCAACACAGACTAGGCTTCATTTCATTCAGCACTCGAAACAGGCACTCACCCCAGCCCAGACCAGCCCAGCCCAGCCCAGTAGATACATAAACTACTTTGAGCCCACTCCAACGTTGAAATCATATAGGGATTTTACATTATTGTGATTAAAATATATAGTTAGAGGCTCAATTTGTACTCCTTTGTTTCATAAAATTTGACCAGTTTTGACTTTTTGATATTATATTTGACTTAAACTATTATATTAAGAAAAACTTACTAAAAAGATATTAAAAAAATATCTTTACAAACTATCAATTTAATTTGATATATTATGTGTATATAAATTATACTCCATTATCAAAATATTTAAGATAAAAGTCATAGATCTTACACGGAAAAGGAAACGAGTCAGATTTTTTTACATGACTCAGTAGTCCCTATGAATATCTAGAGTGTTGAAGATTCAGGAGTAGAATAATATAGGGAAATTATCAAAAAAAAAAAACCCCCAAAATTTAATATATTCTTCACTTTACTCTCCATAATTTTTAAATTCTAAAAAAAAAACTCTGAGATTTAATAAAATATATAAAACCACACTACTCCTAACTCTCGTTAAAGGCACTGTTAGCTTTTAGGTTTAATGACAGAAAATGAACCCTATTTGTATTATCAGTTTCACTCTCTTTTAAAAAGCGTACAAATTATATTATATTTCATTCGTCCTTATTTAATAATTACGTTTAACTTTTAAATTTTGTTTGACATAATTTTTTACTAGAAAGATGTTTCTCAAAAAAAATATTTCTAGAAACTAGACATATTGATTTATCTTATGTATATATGTTATTTAACTTTATGTATCAAAATATAGAAGAAAAAAAAAAAATTAAATGCTGTTTTTTTTTTCCTTCTCATTTTTCACTTTTAGTTTCTTTCTTTTTTTGCGGACTTCCTGTTTTTTTATCTTTTCCTTGTATGTAAAAGAAGGAGTCATAATGCTAACTGGTTACTCTTATACGCCACCCAAGTTCTAGTTCTAGTTCTAGAGTTCTAACTCATAAAGACTTAGGACTCTTAGTATTGATAACTCCTATTAGAACTCGATCGGTTAGTTGTGTATATAAACATTAAATGATTCTACATTAAATTACATAATACAGAAAACCAAACACTATAAATAAAATGATATATGCTGACAGATATTTTTATTGACAGACAACAAAATGTGAAGAGAATTTAGTATCCCTTAACACTTTGTGTGTCAAGAATTTTTTTGAACTTATGTTGACACATTTAGATGATGTGTGGGCAATTGCCTTCCCTTTCCTAATATAATATTTAATATTTGTCTATCGAGAAATGATTATACTACTTATATACCCTCCCCACCTCCAAAATCCCCAATTATAATCGAGTCTGACTCTGTAATCCCTAAGTCTCTTTACTTTGTAGTCTCGATTCTCACTTC
>JBBYHH010133010.1:0-14437 GCA_038382905.1 Daphne laureola
CTTCATCGTTGACTACCCTCAATCTGTTCGAGGTATGAGCTCTCACTGCTCACTACCCCTCAATTCCTTCGAGGTACGAGCCTGCGTTACTCACAACCTCTTAATGTCTTCAAGGTATGAGCCCTTGTCGCTCATTACCTCTCAATCCCTTTGACACTCCAATCTGTAATGTTCATTATCCCTCAAACCATTGAAGTACAAGTAGCTCCGGGCTATCATGTCTCTATCCTAATCTGTCCCCATCTAGGGATTCTGAATGATGGAAAATTGGGTTCTCCAGATTTCAAAATTCACACCCGAACAATGGGATCTAGAGGCACTCTTGCATATCAACCGATGAATTGAACTCCAACCGTTTATGGACTCCTCACAACTATCGACACCACCCCTAAAAGGTCTTAACAAGTCAAGACAACCATGATGTCAGGGAAGGGGCTTTTTCTAATATATAGGCCCCGACTCACCAAGCCCAGCCCCGGGAAACGCCCGACCAGGTAATATATGGGGCCCCAACCCACTAACCCTAGGCCCAGATAAAACCCAACCTAATCCTGACAAGTCAACCATAACCTAATATGACATCTCTCAAACATGGAAATGGATTAACTCTAATTAATCCCTCATCAACTCCTTCCTATCTCCACTAAAGGTTAGCTACATAAATAACACCATACTCACCTTCCAACTATCTTCGATATTTCCCATATTCTCTTCATATTACTCCTCCCGTCCCATAAAGATTGCAACATTTCATTTTTAACATTTAATCTATAATTTTTTTTCTTCAACATATTGACATATTATGTCAAATAATTTATATGCATATGTTAAATGAATGTGTCTAGTTTCTAAATATATTTTTTAAAATTATTTTTAACAAATTCTTCTTTATTTAAAATTGAGTCAAACACAAGACAAAAAGTCAAATATCTCAATCTTTACGGGATGGAGGTAGTATTTTGAGATTTCTCAGACCGATTTTTGGACTTAAAGGCACTTTCAAATGGTTCTTCATGATGCCTATTCATCATTTTTTCTCTTGCTTAAAGTGAGTCTATGAGTTAGGACAGAGATAATGATGTTAGATCTTTTGTTTCTTCTATCACAGAGATTATTGATTCAAATTTCTTTGGAATGGAATTTAATATTTTCTCAACAATTTTTACATTTTCAAATTCTCATCTTAAGCTTTGTAGTCATACGAAACGTACCTTGGCCGATCCTTGAAACTCCTCTTGCAATATGTCCCAACCTTGCTTCGCACTAGGTGCCTTTATAATTCTTGGAAAAATAGTTTCTGCCATCGCTTGTTGCAAGGTGAAGAGTGCTTGAGCATCTCTTGCTTGATCATCCTCCAACTTTGCTAATTGTGTCTCGTTTAATGTAGAAGTGTTATAAAAAATATTGATTCCCTTTTGAACAATATTCCACAATTTTAGAAATACAAAATGTGTTTTCATCTTAATGCTCCAATAACCATAATTTTCACCGGAGAAGACCGGCAAAGGGACGGCTGGTGTATTTTTTGAAGTAGCCATTGGTTAAATATTTCTGGTCTATGGAGCTTATTTGGGAAGTTTGGTTACCCTACGCCCAAGTAGATGAGTAGATGACCGGACGAAGCTCTGATAACACTGTTGAGTTTTTGGGAAAGGTTTATTTAGTGTTTTGGGTAATTGGAGTTGTTGGGAAATTGCTTGAATTAGTTGAAGGACTTTTAAGAGATTTTTTTGGAAAATGCTGGACTTTACTGCAAGGTTTTAATATTAAGGATGATGGAATACAAAGCTTCTTTCTACTAGCTTAAATGAGCATTTGCCCACCTATTTATAGAGTGAGAGAGTGAAATCGCCGACTCTATATATGTCGGTTCCTAGCAATTACATTTTTTTGTCTAACTCTCTCCTCACCACTAGTTTTAGGAAGGTTCTACACATAGGGGACCCATTCTAGATTTTTCTCCTTTTCTAGATTTTTCTTTTACTTCATAACCCCAACTTTTCCTAGATTTTTTCTACGATATTTCTAGACACTTTAACACACTAAGTATTCTAGATTAATCCTAAATTTGCATCACTATTTTAACAAGGCGGAGGTTAGGATGCGTCACTTAAATGTGGCGTATTGGAAGCGCTCAAGTATTGTATTTATTTACAACAATGTCATTTTTCTTTTCTTTATCCGTTAAAAAATTGTGTATCTTTTTATTTCATGATAAAAAAAACTACAAATACATTTTTTTTTTTTTGAAAATGGATGGTTATTTATTCAATGGCAAACGGTCTCATACTGGATAAACAAACAAAGCAGTGATAGCTCCCTAATACCTAATAATACTCTATGCAAGACACGAGCATGACCCGACCTATAGTCCCAAAAAACTAATGAAATAAGAGTTCCAAAACTTAAAAACAAACACAAGGACCCAACAAAAGGGTTCCCAAAAAGAACAAAATCGGGACTCGGAAAGACATAAGCACATAGGCAACATAGGGTGCAACTCCTCCGATAGAATTGTTGATTGTAGATCCCTTCAGAAAACCATAAGGTTTGAATCAAGCTTCTGTCCGCAGCATACGCAAGACTGATCGAGGCTACCGTCCTCCTCCACTGAAGCCACGCTATGCGGGCCTGAAAGAGCTTGTTCCCTGCAAAGAAGCTTGGAAAGCAAGTGCAATCACCACATCCTACAAAATTAAACCACAACCAAAGCCAACTATACGCCACTGTCCACTGAGTAACCCGAGTCCTTACTAAAAAATGAATAGTTAGGCCGGACTGTAGAACCCAACCATTTGTTACTTGAAAGCTTATGGAGTCAGGCAGGGAGCGTTGTCGCCCCCTGTCGATTCCTGAAACACCTCTGGAGCCCCATCCTCGGGAACCACCACTCTAGCACGTTTCCGGCCACACTCTCCATCCTTCGGTACCATTGCCAAACCTCCACCACCACCGGTTTCCCCCCTGAGCCTCGTCCACCCTGAGTTCATGGCACACCTCCTCCGCGAGGCCTGCCATGTGGTTTTCCATTTTTTGGAGCAGGTAAACCCGCCTGAACCACGTGTTGACCATTCCCACTAGAAAACATAAAAAACAGACGTACCAGGAATAGTCTCGGTGGGACCCACCTCTGAAGGAACTAACGCCCATCCAGTGACAACTGGTTCAACTACCACTGCTGGAACTTGCACTAGAGCTTTCTCAATAATCACTACAGCCCCCTGTCCCACCGGTTCAGCCTTAAGAGCAGAGCGGACTGGTTGTGGAGAACCACCAATAGCACCCTGGGGCCACTGCCTCCTAGCTTCGACCGACATTCCCCAAGCATTACCATCCCTCGTCGTAGGCCAAGCTCATAACCAGGGTCCAAACTTGTTCTCCCCGACCACCATGCAATCTTTTTCAACATGTGTTACCATGCCGCACTTATAGCAAAAATCAAGCAATTTTTCATACTTTACAGCCAGGAATAGATTAGAGGAATCAGAGTTGACAGTAGTGATACCTGCCCTCAAAGGCTGAGTAATATCAAATTCCACTCTAATCTTCATAGTCAAACCCTCACAAATCACTGATTTTACCGCACCAAGTCAAACCCTCACAAATCACCGATTTTACCGTATCAAGTGACTTGGCAAGATCCATACCCATCGCATGTGTAGCCCAGCCAAAAGGTAAGTCCAAAACATGCACCCAAAATTCAATAAACTTCATAGGCATTAATGACAATTAATCCCCCGATTTCATAGGTGCCAATACCATTAATTTATTATCAAAACCCCAAGGACCTGACCGGAGAACACCTTCAATCTGTGCTTACTTCTCAAACTCAAACAATAAAAGATTATCACGTGGATTGTCCGTAGCTTACCTCACCTTGAATTTAGCTTGATCCTTCCATGCAGTAGTGAAAGCAGCCGTGATGTTTTCAACCCGGGCATCCCTAGGTGAAAAGACCCAAGCCGCCAGTACCAAAGCCACAGCCGGTGTCGCGAGCAACCCCCGTACATCGACTGTCGCTGCTGCTGCCTCCTCTGATTCCAATGAGACCGTCGCCATTTGTCCTTCAATCTGCTCAAGTGACATCCGTCGGTGGAGAAACGCATCTAGAGGAGGAGATGAAGAGAGAGAGAGGAGCCGTCGAGAGAGCCTCCGAAAGAGAGAAAACGTGGGAGAGAAGAAAAAGGTGGAAAACTCAAACTCTACCAAAATCCTAGCAGAGCCTTGGAGAGAAAATTTTATTAGATTCTTAAAAAATTAAAAATAATTAGTCCAAAAAAAAAGAGAAAAAGAAGACGAATAAAGAAGACCCACCTATCATATGTTTTGATATATTTTTTACAATGGATCAAAATTTTGTACAGTGGATCATCAATTACATGTGGATCATCAAATAAAAATAATGGATAATCAAATAGGTACACTGGATCATCAAAATGGCGCATGAATCATTAAATAAGTATAGTTGATAAATAAATTTACTACAGTGGATCATTAATTATGGTGAATCATCAAGTAAGAAATCTGGATCATCAAATAAATGCACTCGATCACCATGTTGGTGCATGGATCATTAAATAGGTATCGTGGATCAAAACAATTATGCAATAGATCATCAATTATAGTGTATCATCAAACAAGAACATCGAAGCATCAAATAAGTGTGCTAAATCATCAACTTACTACAATGGATCAACAAATATAGAAAATTTTAAACTGTTTTGTTTAGATTCTCTAATCAATATCTTGATCCAACCACACTCTCCACTAGTCCAAATATCACCTACAAAGAAAGTAACCAAAGATGAATCAGGAAAAAATAAAAAATGAAGCAACATTAAAGCGAGCAAAAAAAAGGAAGAGGAACAAATTCTTTTAATTTATTGCTCTAGCCACTTGAACCTGTGTTATTCTCTAGATCTTCATCAATGAGTCACTGGCCGGAGCCATTTGGTTCTGGAAAGATCCGGTCTCCAATTTTGTTTATCTCTTGTTCCGGTGAGATCCACACTATAAGCTCGCTTCTTGAAACGGAGTCGAAAGTCCACGTCGAGTTGCTTAGTCTACTAGAATCGGAGCTCGAGGATGAAGCATTGTGTTGTGCTGTAGAAGGTCTGACATATTGGTGAAAGTGACTTTTTTGTAATATAATTGATATCTTAAATACTTAAGATGTGTTTAAAGCCACTCTTTTAAAAATTACCAAAAAGCTTTTATTACACCGATAAGCTTAGATGCTAGATAATAGCTACCGTTATCAACTACGGCTCATGGAAATCTTGCAAATACACCCGCACTAGCTAGTTGCTCTTGTTCTGACAATGGTGGATTAGATCTGCCATGGATTTCCAAGAAGAACCATGTTCGCTCCAAGCTTTCTCGCCGCTAACCTTGAGTTGGTTCACTTTGGTCTCTATCTTCTTACCCTCTTCTTCCACCATAACCCGCCGAACCATCGCCTCTATTTCCTCTCTCCCCACGAGGCCCTGTTGGAACTAGAATTGAGACCTTTGGAAGTAAACCCTTAGATGCACGAAAACTCTCTGTATTAGCTTAAGAATTCTTGTGCCTTTTATAGGACACTTTAATACAAAACATACTTGGACTAGGAAAGGAACTAAGCTAACTCTAACAACAACAGGACTCCTATTTAGCTTAGAACCAACAACTAACTTGCAACACAAGAAACCTTAACAAACGCAAATTGACAGGTAAACTAACAGATTAACTATCTCTACCCAACATTCCTTCCCTTAAACTTGCAGTATTTCCTGCTAGTTTACACTTTAACAGGTTCTACATTCATCATTAACCGAAGCTTCAAGAAAGCTTCAAGTTTTAATGGTTTGGTCATCATATCAGCTATATGTTCCTCACTTCTGCAGTATTCAAGATGAATCACTCCCTCTTTCGACAGATTCCTCAAGAAGTGAAATCGAACATCTATGTGTTTGCTCCTACCATACATGACAGTGTTTTTTGAAAGCTTTAAAGTGGAACTGTTATCACACCTTATTTGAATGCGGCCTTTTATCTCTTCCCCAAGCTCCTGAAGGATCCTTTTAACCCATATCACTTGACAGGCACTCATTGCAGCTGCCACAAATTCAACTTCAGTGGTGGAGAGTGTAACAATAGGTTGTTTCCTTGAGTTCCATGTAATAGCCCCTCTACTGAGTAAGAAAACATAACCAGAAGTACTCTTTCTGTCATTTACATCACCTGTATAATCACTATCAGAATATACCCTCAAACCATTCTGATTTCCCCTCTTGTAATGTATACCATACTCAACTGTCCCACACAAGTATCTTAAGATCCTCTTGGCCAGCTGCAGGTGTAAAAGTGTTGGTCTGGACATGTATCTACTTATGAGACAAACAGAATACATTATATCAGGTCTAGTGGCTGTTAGGTACATTAAGCTTCCTACCATTTGTTTGAAGAGAGTTTCATCCACCACCTCACTATTTTCATCCTTGTTTACTTTTGTTCCAGAAACTATGGGACTTTTGACAGATTTACTCTCAGCCATTCCAAATCTCTTCAATAGATCAGTTGTATACTTTTTTTTATGCAGGGATATACCCTCATCATGATGTGAGACTTCAATACCAAGAAAGTACCTCATTTGACCGAGATTGGTCATGTCAAATTTATTTTCCATGCTTTTCTTAAATCCTTTCATCATCCCTTCATCACTTCCAATATAAATTAGGTCATCAACATAGATGCTAAAAATTAGTATTTTTCTATTTTCTCCTCTCTTGGTGAAGAGGGTTTGTACACTCTCACATCTTTTAAATCCTTCTTTCAGTAAATGTGACTCAATCTTGCTGAACCAGGCCCTAGGGGCCTGTTTCAATCCATATAATGCTTCGTGGAGCTTATATACCATATGTTCCTTCCCTTGAACCTCAAACCCTCTTGGTTGTTCAACAAACACATCTTCAGTAATTTCACCATGTAGAAATGCTGATTTTACATCCAATTGTTGAACATTCCATCCATTCTTTGCAGCTATTGCCAAGATCATTCTGACAGTATCCATTCTTGCAACAGGGGCATAAACTTCTGTGTAATCAATACCATATTTATGTGAGTATCCCTTAGCAACCAGACGTTCTTTTAGTTTATCCACCTCCCATTGTTCATTGAACTTTGTTTTGTATATCCACTTTACACATATTATTTTGGCTCCATGTGGTAGTATACATAGAGACCATGTATTGTTCTTCTGGATTGAGTCAATTTCCCTTTCCATTGCAGTTCTCCATTCCTGATGTTGCACTGCTTCATCAAAGTGGATTGGATCTTCTGTGGAAGACATAAGTACCATATCTGTTGTAATTTTTGTGGTTTCATTTATAAAATCTGTCATAGCTACATTTAATTCTCCATCAGGGAAGTCTGGTACATAATCATTCATTCATACAGGTGCAGACCTGTGTCTTCTATCTCTTTCTGCACCAACATTAATTGATAAGGGAACTTCAATGTCAGGAGCTTCATTGCCTGCTAAGGGAACTTCAATGTCAGGAGCTTCATTGTTTCCCTCTTCTTCTACTTCATACTCCTCATCACTACTTTCTTCTTTCCAAAACAGCCTTGAACTATCTTGTTCATTAAACTCATTGCCCCAGTCTCATTTGCTATTTTCTTCAAATATTATATCTCTGCTGATAATTACCTTTCTTGTCTTTGGATCATAGAGTCTATATCCTTTACAGTCTTCACTTATGCCAATAAGTACACTTACTGTCTGTACTCTTATCATCTAGTTTGGTACGTTTGGCATCTGGTACATGAGTATAGGCTAGGCTCCCAAATATTCTGAGGTGAATCACATATGGTTTATTACCACTCCAGACTTCCTGTGGGGTTTTACTCTTGACTACTGTTGTAGGTGATCTATTTAAGATGTAATATGCCATTTTAGTTGCTTCAGCCCAAAAAAATTTAGGCATGCCTTTCTCTTCTAGCATAGATCTGACCATGTTCATGATGGTTATGTTTTTCCTTTCTACAACTCCATTCTGTTGTGGGGTGTAGGCTGTTGTTAGTTGATGCTTCATCCCCATCTGTTCAAAGTACTCATTGAAAACTTGAGAAGTGTATTCTCCTCCTCTATCTGTTCTGAGACATTTTAATAAACAGCTGGATTCCTTTTCTACTGCAGTTTTGAACCTTTTAAACTGTTCAAGGGTTTCTGACTTCTCTTTCAAAAGAAAATCCCATGCTTTCCTACTGAAGTTATCTATAAAACACAATATATACCTTTTTCCACCACTGGATTCAGGTGAAATGGGTCCACACAGATCTGAGTGAACCAATTATTGCTTCTGTTTTGCCCTTTAAATGGTTTTCTTGGGGATAGATGTCCTGTGTTGCTTCCCTTTCATACACTGCTCACAAGTTTTGGTGGTCTGAGTTATTTCTGGAAGGCCTTGCACCATATTCTCCCTCTTTAGGATAGCTAGTCCTTTATAACTTAGGTGCCCATATCTCTTGTGCCATAGATCAGTTAGATCTTCTGAGTTGGTCTGGAAACATGATTCCTTCCCTGCACTTTCCTTTTCAGTAGATAAAATAAACATCCTATTATTACTCATGGTGATTTTCATGATCAATCCCTTCTCCTCATGGTAGACTTTGTAAATTCCATTATTGAACATGATGGTCAGTTTCTTTTCCTGCATTTGTCCTAAGCTGAGTAAGTTATTCCTCAAATCAGGCACTAAATACACATATGTTAAGGTAATTGAAATTCCTTCAAATTTTACCTTAATAGTTCCTTTTCCAACTGCTTGCAGTCTGCTATTGTTGCCTAGAGTGACTGAATGTTTGAAATCTTTGTCTAAGGTCTCAAACATTCCCTCATTCCCACACATATGATTAGAGCAACCGGAATCTAGATACCATTCATTGCTATTACCTTCAGTTTTTTGTCCTCATTGTGCCATCAGTAGCAGATTTTCATCTTGATTGGTTTAAGTGTAATGTGCATGTTGTTGTTGGTCTGAGCATTCATTTTGATAATGGCCAAATTTGTGGCAATTGAAGCATTCCACAGATGATTGTAACCTTGATATCTTCCCCGGCCTCTGCCTCTAAAGTTGCCTTTCCAAAAACTTCTTCCTCCAAACCTTCCTCATGTGCCTCTTCCACTAAATCCACCAAATCTGTCATCTGTATTCCTTCCTCCAGATCTCTCTTCCGAGATCTTCAAAGCCTACCCTTCACTTTCTCTTTTTCCGAACTTCTGCTCATGTACCAAGAGTGAGCTTTGTAGCTCATCAATGCTTAGGTTATCTGTGTCTATGGATTCTTCAATAGAACAAACAATGTAATTAAATTTTTCTGGCATTGTTCTTAAAATCTTTTCAACTATTTTCTTGTTTGGCATATCTTCTACAAGATTTCTCATACTATTTGCAACTAGCATCACCCTTCCAAAGTATTTTGTCACTGTCTCCCCTTGCTTCATCTCTAAAATTTCAAATTCTCTTCTTAAACCATTAAGTTGTACCTTCTTTACTCTGGCGTTTCCTTGGAACTTAATCGTCATAAAACCCCAAAGCTATTTGGATGTTTTCTTGAGGGATATGGTCTTTAGGATTATTTTGTCAATGGATTGAAACAAATAGTTCTTCGCCTTTAAGTCTTTCAGCCTTAGTTCATCTGTGCTTTTTCTTTGTGCTTCAGTCAAGTCTGCATCTTGTAGAGGTTCTCCAAATCCATCACGCACCACATTCCAGTACTCTTTCGATCTTAGAAGATTCTCCATAAGCATGCTCCAATGTTCATAGTCTCCTTCAAACTTAGGTATCGACGTTTGTGTAAAGCATGCATCGCCCATGGTTGTGAGTCTAGCTCTGATACCAGATGTTGGAACTAGAATTGAGACCTTTGGCAGTAAACCCTCAGATGCATGAAAAATCTCTGTATTAGCTTAAGAATTCTTGTGCCTTTTATAGGACACTTTAATACAAAACATACTTGGACTAAGAAAGGAACTAAGCTAACTCTAACAACAACAGGACTCCTATTTAGCTTAGAACTAACAACTAACTTGCAACACAAGAAACCTTAACAAACGCAAACTAACAGATTAACTATCTTTACCTAACAGGCCCTTGGACGGACTCACATTGGGCTTCACCGCGATTCCCAGCTGCTCGGTCAGAATTGCCGCGTTCATCTTCTGTTCGTGGTACAGCGGCCAAGTGATCATCGTTAGGTTGTTAATTATACACTCAATCACGGAATTCCACCCACAGTGTGTGCAAAATCTGCTGACAGATGGGTGGCTCAGAATCTCGACTTGTGGTGCCCACTGTGGAATCACGAATCTGACGTTACGGGTCTGGGTCACAAATCCCTCTGACAATTAACTCAGCACGTCTTCTTCTTCGTTGTTCCCGTGACTCGGCCCGGATCGGCTGCTGGACACGGTGGTGGTCGGTTTACGAACCACCCAGATGAATCATTGCCTACTCCATTCTAATCCCCACGCCATTTTTGTCATCTATTCTTGTGACAAACTACCGATGCTCCCGAATGAAATGTAGAGAACTGATCTCTCAGGTTGCTTGTCCAACCAATCAAACAATTTGGTTTTGCTCCTCTATTTTGTCTGCGATATGATTGGATCCACGGGGAATATGCGAGCCTTGGTGATTCCGCCGATTAAGTTTTGCTCCCTCAACGCCGTGATCTCCGCCGGCTGTAGTTCCTCCCATGAGTTCACTAGGAAGCCATCAATGCCAGAAATCTGAGTGCATATCTTTAAAATGTAAAAATAATTCCTTTTGGTCCGAAAATCCATCGTGTCGGGCAAGTCATCTGGTCGTATCGGATCACAACCCGGAAGCGCAATCGGGTCAGTAAGATCCACGAACTCTCCATCCACCTCCTTGTCCAAAACAGGGGTGTACAAAAGCAGAACGAGGTTTCTCGCGTTACTCGACATGAAAACATACTTGGGAATCTTGAGCTCATCGGTGACGTCCAGGCACTCGGTCGCGAAGACTTGGAAGATCACTCCGGTGATCGGAGGGTCTAGAGAAGCCATGGCGGAGCGGAGTTCTGGCTTGACGACACGCATCGCAACAGTCATTGACAGGATCTCTTTCTCGGTAGGGCCAACAAGGGTGGAGATATCCGGCGGTGGGAGGTGGACAACGTCGTAGAGGCTTCTGCTGCGGGATGACTCAATGGTTCGCGAGTCCCGCGTCATCGTTTTGAGGTAGGAGACCACAAAGATCGTTAACTTGACTGCTTTTTGCGTGGTGGCGATTCAGTTGGCGAGCTCTATGCAGGGGACGACATGATAAGGGGCGGTAACCAGAGCTAAGTGGATGGACTTCGACGCCATAGCCAGAGAGCTTGACTGGTTTTTCTACTATTTTTTTTCTTTCTACTTACGAAAAAAGCGATGCCACATAAATACTAGAGGAAAATCTAATATACCTACCAGTTTTGATAGGTAGGTACAACTACACAATTAATTAAGAGTAGCTATACGATATGCACTGCGTAGACTCTACGTATAAGATGTAATAATAATTACATCTTATACCACCGCGTGTCCATCTCACTGGCAACGGTCGCCGTAACATCCGGCGGAGCTTCCACTCCATCTCTCCAGCTCCGAAACCACTCTGAAGCACAACTCAACAAGCAAACCACCATCAAAACATGTCACTGTGCCTTCGGCGAAGCTTTCCATCGGACTCGATGACGTTTCCGTCGTTTCTGTCAATCTACATGCAAACGATGAAAAATTAAAAAAAATCTGACTTAAAAAATCTGGGGAAAACGATGATGATCTGAGTAGGTAGTCATGCCGATCTACTTTGTGCTATCTTTATAGGCAGCAACTCAACAGATCAATGCTGATCGGAGTAGGTAGCCATGTCAATCGGAGTAGGTAGTCATGCCGATCTGCTTCAAGTCATGCCGATCAGAGTAGTTAGTCATGTCGATCTGAGTAAGTAGTCATGTTGATCTATTTTTTCCAATGCTGATCGGAGTAGGTAGTCATGTCGACCAGAATAGATAGTCATGCTGATCTGAGTTAGATCAGCATACATAAGGGATAGATCAACATACATTAAATGTTGATCGGAGTAGGTAGTTATGTCGATCGGAATAGGTAGTCATGCTGATCTGAGTTAGATTAACATACATAAGGGATATATCAACATACATTTAATGTTGATCAGAGTAGGTAGTCATATCGATCGGAATAGGTAGTCATGCTAATTTGAGTTAGATCAGCATACATAAGAGATAAATCAACATACATTTAATGTTAATGACACACGACAATGATGCTGATCAGGTGTAAGAGATGTTGATCACCATGTAAATCAATCTTGATCACCAATTAGCATTTGTTATGGTGATGCGATCAAAACAAATCATCATGTTGATCAAAGACAATGATGTTGATCAGGTGTAATGAGATGTTGATCACTATATAAATCAATGCTAATCACCATCTCAATCAACATTTATTCTGAGGATGTCGATTGAAATAAGTCATCATGTTGATCGATATTTAATGCTGATCGGTCAAGACAACAATGTCGATCACAAAACGTGAGTGACAAAATTGTAAATAATCAAAATACTTATGCGCACACGTACGCCGTGCGCATTTTAACCTGGACCAAGTTTATAACCTGTTAGAAATTGGTGATTAATTGGCCAACTATTTTCCTTGTGTGAAAAGGAAAGTATAGGTCGGTTAATAGATGGAGGGGAGTATTAATGGCTAGCTTAGCTTGCTTGTGTAAAAGCAAATGAGAACATGAAAATGTAGGCCGGTTAATAGGTTTAATAGGCGAGTGGAAAAATTAACAGAGGCTTTCAATGCTCCATCAACTTGGCTTCCTTAGCAAGAAAGCTTGCTTCACAAGCATGAACCATCAATTAGCCTATAAATATGCTCATCCTCCATCTGAATATCATCCCACCAGAAGCAAATCACTCCAAGTTTGTAAAAGCATTACTTGTAGAAAATAGAGAGTTTAGTTATTTTACTCCTAACTTAAGAGAGATTATTATCATTGTATCTCCTTAAATTAGAGAGGTTGTAACTCCTATTTTCACATAGTGAATTCTTCTATCTGGGTCCATGGTTTTTTACCCTTATAGGTTTTTCACGTAAAATTTGTGTGTCAATCTCTTCTTCCATATTCTCAAATTTATCTGTTATAATTTTGTCTGAGCGGCACCACCACGAATTCCGCAACAATATCTAGCCATAATGAGGTGAAAGAGGGAAGGTACACCATGGAATGAGGTGCATGGGATCCTTTTACCAAGAGTGGTAACTCCCACCCCTTAAGGCCGGCCTCTTCATCTATAAACATAGAGGAGAGATCGACAATACAAACCTCTTCATGTACTTGGTCGTTACCTTTCTTCTTCTTCATCATTCATCTTCATCTGCTTCTTTCTTGTGGCGCCATTTTCAAGCATCTTTCAAGGAGCATCATGGATGGATTCAAGTGTGTCAATTCAACACATTCAACCCGATTTCATCTCCTCAAATCAGCCATCTTCATTCAACACCAACACTTGGAGATTCAAGTCAAGGCCGCCACATTCATACTTGGAGTCTGAAGGTGTTCTTGAAGATTCAAGTGGAGCAAACATTTTGGAGTAAGGACAAATATCCTTTTACTGATTTCCAGGACATACTGTATTGCATATCATATCATCGCACATCACTACCATGTTATATTAGGTTGTATATTACTGCTAGATCATCGCATACTAATCTTTTATGGTGGTAAATGTTTTTAAAATTCATAATTCCTTACCTAACCTCTTACTCGGTACCTCTCGAGGACTCACCCCCACTATATCAATATTTTTAGGAGACCCTGGTAAACGGCCTGCGGAGTAAGTGCGCTAAGGCATAGTTGTTTATTGATTACCAGAGGTACGTGGGCGCTCCTTGAACAATATTTATGTTTTGATTAGTGGGGCAGTCTCAATAGAGATTGTTATAGCGGTATTTAAATTTTGATTGAGCACACATTAGGATTTTCTAACGGTTGAACTTCATTTTCTATGTTATAGCAGTGGCAGGAATACGTTGGCTCGATAGTCAGTCGTTGACCCCGACTACCAGACTCAGTACGTATTCAAACATTGGCTAGACTCAGCTCTGTAGTAGTAAAACATGCATATTTAGGTTAGACATTATTATGGCTTGTATTAGTATTTTATCGGGGACTTCTCACCCAACGAAGTGGGCGGGCGTCCTTGCCGATGTATTTATGTTCAGCGGAGCTCAACTTATATCCTGCTTATGCGCGATTTATCATAAAACCACTAATGTATTTCCGGGTGCAGGTTTAAGGTTGGTTAGGAACGCCTTAAAACCTATTAAACGCGTTAGAATAAATAACTTAAGAAA
>JBBYHH010133121.1:0-14434 GCA_038382905.1 Daphne laureola
TGAAGAAAGTAAAGTTGGAAGTTGAAAATGACACTTTGGAAAAGTATTGGGGTCAAAATGAAATGTTGGCTGAAAGTTCGGTGATTGACTGAATTAATCATGATTTATTGGATAAATTTCATGATTAGTTGGAAAAGAATTGAAAAGTAGACAAAAATGATATTTTGTCACTTTCTGAAATTTTAGGGACTTAAAGTGTATTTATAAGGAAAGAAATGTTAAGTTTGCCTATTTTAAGTTATGGGATAAAGTATTGACACTTTAAGTAAAAGTTGTTACTTTTATGAATTATGGAATATAGTGGACTTTTGGAAAGCATGAATTGAAAGTCTGGGCAATAATGAAGTTTTGGAAAAAGTTCAACGATAAAGTATGAAGTATTTGACTTTTAAGTTAAAAGTCGACTTTCTATGGTTATGGAAAAATGTCAACTTTTTCTATAAAGTTCAAAGAATAATTGTTATGAAATATTATGGAAAAGTATGTTAAGTATGAGAATTTTAGTTACAAACTAAGATTCCATATCTTTTGTTATATCGGATATGTTCTGATTTTACCGGGAATATCTGTGAGGCGGTAGAAGCTTCAGTAGATTATTCCAATTTTCGAGGTAAGACTTCAACTTTCTTAATATACATTATTGGGATGAACACAGTGTATATTAGGCTAGTTGAGACGAGTCATGGGCCGGTGGTGGGGCCATTGACTAGTCTTGAGGTATGTCTAGTGGTATGCAGGTTATTTACTTAAAGCTCTTCTGCATTATGTTATCGACATTGTTTCTGCTTCAACTCAGTTTGTGGTCGTTACGACCAATTCAGTTATGATACGGCTTTGCCGTCAGGGATGTACACTCCCTCGCTGGTACCATGCGACTTTTGGGGCTCGGCTGGTTAGGCTCCGGCCACTGGGCCATATTGTATTGGGTCGGTGAGTTGGACGCAACCACCACGACCATATGGTATGATCGTTCTAACATTTTCTGCAGGTTTCAGCGTTTATTATCCACTAGATTTACCCTTGCCCTTACTGAGTACCTTTCGAGGACTCACCCCCTTATTGTATATCTTTTTCAGGAAATTATGTTCGGTAGCCCGCGGGATAGTCCGCGTGGCTAATATGTATTGAGTACCACCAGGTACATTCTGTCTTCCTGATTTAGATAATTGTTTCTGGGGTAGTCTCGATCGGTCTATCGTATCGTTTGATTATGGATTGAAATCGACTAACGGGTTTTTCTTATATGGTGCATGTAAGCAGTAACTTATTGGTATTCGCCGCGAGCAAAGTGAGTA
This sequence comes from Daphne laureola, assembly GCA_038382905.1. Taxonomy (NCBI): domain Eukaryota; kingdom Viridiplantae; phylum Streptophyta; class Magnoliopsida; order Malvales; family Thymelaeaceae; genus Daphne; species Daphne laureola. The sequence continues at coordinate 1,296 of JBBYHH010133121.1, forward strand.
TTATGGCTTAAGTTTAATATGGCTCTGTAGGATTAGTATGCATGCATATAGATCGGATGAATGTACAATAGTGTGGTGGAACTCCGTACCCAACGAAGTGGGTGGTAGTTCCTTTCTGATGTATAATTTTAAATTCTGTTACAACGCGCCATATTCTGTAAAACCATTAGCGTGTTTCTAGGTGCAGGTTTAGGCAATTAAGTAAATGCAACGCCTTAAAACCTGAAAAATGCGTTAGAAACTTATGTTAAGATTTTTTTTTTAAATTGGCGGGTTTTAAGGACCGCAACTTATGGCGAACTCCATTTCGACATCACCACCTGCCTCGAATATCACTTCCGCACAATTTCTGACAAGTACCTCGGAGGGGTGGTGACACGGGGTATGTCAATGAATGTCATTGTCTTTGGTTTTTCTTCATACGACCATGATAAGGGTGGATGTACCCTGTGGGGCATTCATATCTCAATTAAAGTGGAATTGACTTGATGGTGAAGTGACTTTTGTGCAAGAGGTGTCAGGCATGTATGACTTTCACTGTGTCAAGGTTGATGCTGTGGATTTTTAGGATTCAATATATGTCATAAGAATTCATCGGGTCTTAAGGGGTCAATTGTTGTCCCAAGGGTTTGTTGAACCATGAGGGGTTGATGTGAAAGAAGCCTTGACCTTGAGGGCTCAATGTTGATGGTATCCAGACCTCGAAGGGTCATAGTAGAGTAATTCAGACATCGAGGGTTCGATGTATGAAGATAATTCTTCATCTGAAGGGGTCGGAGTAGAAGTTGGGTCCATTAGTTGTCGATGTAGGAGAACAAATCTAGACCACGGGGGGGCATTTGTAGAAATTGAGACCTTGAGTGGTCGATCTAGTAGAAGGAATCCCGACCACAAGGGACCATTTGTAGAAATTGAGACTTGAGTAGTCGATATAGTAGAGGAAATCTAGACCACAAGGGGCCATTTCTTGAAATTGAGACCTTGAGTGGTCAGTGCAGACCATGAGGGGTCATTTTGTAGAAATTAAGACCTAGACTGGTCGGCATAAATGACGAAGGGTCATTTGTAGAAATTGAGATCTTGGACGTTTGTAGAAATTGAGACCTTAAGTGGTCAGTGCAGACCACAAGGGGTCGTTTGTAAAAATTAAGACCTTGACTGGTCGGTGTAAACCATGAAGGGTGATTTGTAGAAATTGAGACCTTGAGTGGTTAGTGTAGACCACGATGGGTCATTTGTAGAAATTGAGACCTTAAGTGGCTAGTCTAGACCGCAAGGGGTCATTTATAGAAATTGAGGCCTTGAGTGGTTGGTGAGGATGGAATCCAGACATCAAGGGGTCGATGTTGAAGTAATCCAAACCTTGAGGGGTCAAAGTCAAAAAATTCTTGACCGTAAGAGGTAAAAGTTGATGAGAGAGCATGATTCGAGGATCTCCTTTTTTGGAGCAATCATTAATAGTGCTCGTCACCCGGAGATGAAGAATATGGGATGAGCCTCAAGAGCTGCAATGACGTGAAAATGAGAATTTTGTGGAGTGTTATTTAGAGCAACGATGTCTTGAAGTTGAGGGGTAGCGAGCATTGAGGGCTCGACCTCGAAGGAATTGTGAGGATCTTGTATCTTAAACATTTGTAAAATGGGGGTGGAACCCTGTGGATACATTTTCCATTTCTTCACATCGAGTGTGAGATTTAGGGGTGGAACCCTTTTGAATATCTTAGCCTTTTTTGACATAGAGGGTGAAAAAAGAGGTTGAACCCTATAGTTATCAGTGGGATAATGTAAACCTTTGGTATGGGTCATCGTAGTATATAGCAACTAAACATGTTGTATGTTTGCTCATCCTCGGTAGTTGGTTGCATCGAGGTTGATTTGACTAAAGTTGTGTATATATCGGAGAATGAAGAATAGTACTTCCTTTGAAGGGTAGTATTGTATAAAAGAGTTTGATGGAATCATCCTTGCAAAGTATTGTTGGTGACATATATCCGGAGTTCAGACTTGAACATATAAATCCATGCGACTCCTTTTCGACCTCCCTGATTAGATCGCCTAAAGTGGTCAAAGTATAGGTAATTTTACCTCGGGGGGTCAATGTTGAAGAAATCCAATCTCGAAGGAAAATTTCCCCGCCCTGAGGGGTCGATTTAGAGGAAATATGGATCTTGAGAATGAGTATGTAGAGTTTCCAGGCCTCGTGCTTCTGTTTGAATAAATTAAGATCTTGAGGGTTCAATTTTGTAGAATGTGATTCCCCTTTGAAGGGTTGTATTTTAGAGAGGAGTTGTTGGGATCATCCTCAAAATGTGTTGCTTGTAGTATGCGCTTGGATTTTTGTTTGATAAGCGCAAATTTGGGTGCTTTGTCTTGGACCCTTGTGGCGAGCTTACTTCAAAGAATTTGGAAGTTTGAATTTTCCACTTTTTGTAAATCCTCATGTAGGGCGAACGTTGGGTTGGAGTGGCGATGTTTGTAGCCCTTAGAGGAGAAGCTTTCTTCGAAAAGTAGATGGCTCATTTGTAAGGGATTGGAAACTTGAGTAGCTCGATTTCAAGAACTCCTCTCAGCTTCATAAGCTCAATGATATGGGAATGGATCCGCCAGAAAATTTCTTGTTGATTGGAGAAAATTTGGAAAACTTGGAGGAGTTATTACCCATTTATGTCACAACATCCAGAGGGCCCAAAATGTCAACATAGCATAATTTGAGGGGTTTGAGTGGGTTAAACCCATAAAATTCTTGCTTGGAGACGCGTGGGTAAATATAATATACTTTCTGAAAAGGTGTGGGCGTAATCATCAATATTCGGATACTTGAGTGACCCATAGGTCATTTAAGTATTGTGTTTGGATGTAGTTTCAAGTGAGTGGAGTTTGGTCCCTCTAATGTCTGTATTAAAGAACAACGAGGGCGAGAGTGGGGAAATCCACAGACTTTGATAAACTTTTTACATTTTTGTCATCTTCGTGTAGATCTGCATCGAAGCTTTCAACCATACTGGTTGTGCTTGTGGCGATCAATCAGGTGAGCTTCTGTAGCCATCCGCCTGTGTTGAACGTGAGAGACGAGCTAGGTGGGTTCGATTAGTGTTGTTCCTTCTCAACTAGTGGAGAGATGTCGCCAGCAGACAGATGTGAAGTCGTGATGCGAATTCGAATCGCTCGCTGTAAGTATGTGAGGGAGGAGAAGGCCTCAAATTTGAGGTGTGGTCTCTTTTTCATCAACAGATTTTGTGGGCGATTAGCCAGAGATCGGCGAGTTTGGCCAGGTTGGGCATTGTCAGTTCCAATGTCGGTGGTTGGATTCAGTTGGGATCTGAAGCAGCATTAGGCCGGGAGACACAGGGTGTCGAGGCCATGCTCTGGCGAGACTTGATGGCTCGAAGGTCCAAGTCTCGTTTGTGAGTCAAGGATTGAGTGGTGTTGCCTCAATAGAGGCACGAGCATTATTTGAAATTTTCTTCGATTTGGTGGGGAGTGCTTGCTGATACAGGAGCGATTTGGATCGTTTTGCCAGAGATCCTTTGAATTAATAATTTGAGTTTGTGTGCTCGATAGTCCTTCTATTGTGTGGGTGGATTTTTTATTCGGAAAGGGGCATCATGAGATAGAGCGTCGACATTTGATCGAGGCATAGATCTGCACATTGGTAGGGATGTTGATCGATAGTGATTTGAGTCCATGTTGAAGACACGGTTGTTCTTGATGCATCGGCATCGAGGCAGGAGCGAGATGCACTCAGGTACATTTTGAAAATAATAATGGGTGGTTTATACGGAAAGGGTGTTGCCCAGGAGCTTCTTCAGAATTTGCGAGGGGCGATCTGCTTCTATTGGTCTGGTTAATTGTAGATCTCTATTCGGAGACCGGTGTCCGGTGGACTCGAGGGTGGAGGCTCGAGGGCCTAGGGTTAATCTTTGTTGTGGATTCGTAGACGCAAAGTGTTACTGGCTTGAAACTGAGTTTCGGTGATTGGTGATGCGCCGATTTCAAATTTTGGCCACTTTGGAGAGGATCATTAGGAGATCTAGTTGTAGAAGGGCGATTGTGGTCGCTTTGCAACATACGAGAAGTTGTAGTTCTCCAAGGTTGTCGGTTTAGGCGCTCTGGTGTATGTTTCAGATTGGATTGGAAGTTGTTGAGCTCCTTAGTACTTTGTCGCTATCACCGCAAGTTTCAGATGAGGGATGTCTAGGCGTCCATTTTTGTTACAACCACCAATGATGAGGCAAGTTGTAGCCATTGTGGGACTCTGTCTTCGTGAGAGTAATTGTTACAAATTTGGGTGTTCTTCGTAGCCCTTAAGGCGCATTTGTTGCTCTTGCACGCTTGTAGCGGTGAAATCTAGGATCTTGTAAAAACCCAGAACAAGGCCAAAGAGCAAGCAGCCCCAGTTTTTGGGTTGAAATTTTTCAGATTTGAGCATAGGATCCTAAGTCGAAGTAGTGCAGGGCCGATTTGTAGGATTCCTGATTCTCGATGGTCAATTTGAATAATTTCCAGCCTCGTGGATGTATTTGTAAATTGTTAATACATTGAGGGTCTTTGTGAGAGTGTGAGGAAGAAGCCTCGGGATCCACGATAGCTTGGTAGGGAGTGGTAGGGAGCGTATTGGGCTCGACCTCGAATAAGTGAAGGGTATTGAGCTTCGTAGGGTGTAATTCGTGGATTTGGGATGGAGCTTCTAGCTCAAAAATTTGTAGGAGGGGTGGAACCTTGTATATACTCTAGCTATTTTAGCTTTGATGGTGAGATTAAGCCCTGAATATACCATAATCATTTTTGGCGTAGGGGGTGGAACCCTATAATGATTAGTAGAATAACATAGAACATTGGTCTAGTTTGTCAGAATTTACAATAACGCAAGATGTGTGCTTGCTCGTCCTTGAGAGTTGGTAGTGTCGGGGTTGTGTGTTTCTGACCCATGTGGTTAGTTTGCTCCGTAGGTGTTGGAGTTATTTGAGTTCTTCCTGTCACTTTGATTGGTAAATATCCCTCGAAGGTAAATTTAAAGAATCCAGATCTTTAGGGTCATTCTGTAGAAATCCAGGCCTCAAAGATCAATTTGAGGAATTTCAATCCTCGAAGATCAATTTGAAGAAATGCAAACCATGATGGAAAATGTAGTGGGAAAAATCCCAACTTTGAGGGGTCGATGTTGTAGTGGAAACGTCAACCTCGAGGGGTTGGTATAGTAGAAATTCATACCTTGGTGGGTCGATGTAATGGAAATCCCGTCCTCATAATCCAAGTCTCGAGGGATGGATTTGAAGAATTGCAGATCTTCGTGATTGGATTGGAGAAGTTGTTGGATTGGAGAAGAGAGACATGTATTCCCTGTTACGGGGTGGAACCCTTGTGATATGCGGTTGTTTGAGAATGCATGAATTTGAGTGCCTTATTTTTTACCCATGGGGTTGGTTTGCTCTGAAGGAACTTTAGAACCTGTCACGTTAGTCGAATAATATCTCCGAGGAACAATTTAATGTAAAAAGTCATGCATAATGTGTGGTGATATAGTGATCACATGTGTAGTAAATAATCATCTATAACATTGTGTCGAATGTGTCCTTGGATGTGTAGAGTTTGTATGATCATAGTAGGAGTTGTATAACATACGTATCATGTCTATGAAAGTCGTGTATAATATACGATTAATTGGGAAAATGTAATGTGTACCTTGGATATTTTCTTGGCGCACTAAAAGTCTTAGGAGAATAACATATAAAGGCCCGAAATTTCATTGTGGAATATTTGAGGGGTTAAAGTTGATTAAACCCTCATTTTTTTTTATTGGAGGCTTGTGAGTGATTGGGATAAATCTTCTGAAAAGGATGGGCCCTAATCATCAATGTCTGGTAACTTGATTGGCCCATAGTGTTACATTTGGATATAGATGTAAGCAATTGGAATTTGGGTCTTCAAATGTCCCAGTTTGTAGAGACAAAGGGCTATAGTGGGGAAATCCACATTGAAGCTTTATCTCCTTCTCTGTTGGGAGTAGCTCTATCAAATGTACATATAGGCTTTGCGATTGAGGCTCTATCTGGTGTAGTCTTTATAACAGGTTGGGGGGCCAACCGTCAAATTCTGAAAAATGTAGTGTCCCATATATACCAATTGGATGCACATGTGCAAACTGGAGTTTAGGTCCTCGAATGTATATATTTGGAAGATACGAGGGCGTATGGAGGTATTTTAAGCATTTAAACAAATTTGTTTGTTTTTCTGGGACTGCTCTACGAGGAGAAATGTCAAGTTCGAGCTTGAGGGTCGAAGAAGGAAGGTGGAGCCATCGTTAGAGATTGGTGGCGGCCGACGGACCGGAGATTCAATCCTCGGTTTGGTCACCGATTTCAGTGTTGGTGCCAAAGACACTCTTCGAGTTCGACTGTTCTAGCCAGATCTGGGCACGCGGAGGAGCGATTCCGGTGGTTCGTGTGTCGGGCACCATCAACGTGAAGCTGAGTCGAAGTAAGGGCAGAGGATCCGTGGACCTCAAGGGCTGCCGATTTTTGGGGCTGCCGATGAGGATCCTTTGAGATCCGTCATCCCGTGTCGGATTTGGGGCAACACGAGGCAGTGAGGGACGTGACCATTCTTTGGTGAAGTCAGGGGCTCAAAAGCTCTGACTTATCTTCTGTTCTGGACCCGTTCGTCCTTGAGCGTCAGAACGAGGATATTCGTTCGCATCTATCTTGGAGCAAGACCCAATTTTTGGAGAAGGTCATAATCGAGTAAATCGAGCACTGTATTTTCGATGCAAGGCGAGATTGGTTGTTCCGGGTCAGAGTTGGGGTGGAACGAGGCCTCGAGGTACATGGGATTGGGGCCACATTCCGGTGAGTTTTGGTGCCTCGAAGGTCCAGGTGTCATTTTCGAGCCGAAGAACGAGTTGTGTTGCCTCGTTTGAGGTAGAGGCGTCAATTTGAAACAGTTCTTCGATTTGGTAGGGAGTGTTGGAGCGATTTGGATCTCTTTGGTAGAGATCCTTTGAATTAAGGAGTTGAGTTTGCAATGTACTCATTTTTCTGATAATGAAAACCAGGTTGGCACAAGAGCGATTTTGGCGGTTCTTCTACGTAGATGGTCGAGGCAGCGAGGGCATTCCAGATCTTGAGATCGAATTCGAAAAAAGTTTTGACCTCTGTACTGGTAATGTGTCGATCTGTTGGAAAAGATCGTTGAGTTCGGAGTTGGTTGATCGATGAGGCGTGGTTTCGCTCCGTTGGGAACGGGGGCTCGAGGGCCCCTGATTTGTCTTCGTGGCAGATTTAGGCAATTTCGCCTCAAAATTCGACAAGTTGGTGCTGATTTGGACGCATCGAGGCGTTCTTTGGCCTTACATGGTGTATGGCGTCGAGGGAAAGCCTAGTCATGGCAAGGGCAGGGGATCCGTGGATCCGGAAGGCCGCCGATTTTGGCGATGATGGCAAAGATTTTGTTAATCTCCGATCAAATTTGGCGGAAGTTCTGATTCCTCTTTGTTGTGGATTGGCAAATGTAAAGCGTTTGAACGCTGACCAATTTGTTTTAATATTCCAGATTGGGAAATTTCTCAGATCGTGATCTGGCTTCCGGCGTTGAACTGTTTAGCGCAGGTGGGTTCAGGTGTCACTTGGGCTGCCACATGGAAATTGACCGATTTTGATCGGAATCATTATCACTGCAACTCATCTGAGTTTTTTAATCAAGAGACTTAATTAAAGGAAATATTGATAGGTCCACATAATCAAATGTTCATATGTGCAGATAGTAGAGAAATCAAATTTCTAGAAAATAAATTAGAGGATGGTTCACTCATCTTTGCAACAGGTGTTTCTGAACGATGAGTTGTAAGCGCCATATGGTGATTCTGTTTACCAGCACCGATGGTGGTGATTACCGAGATCTGGGTGATTGAGGGAAGATAACGTTTGTGATGATGCTGAATTGTTTTGAGAAGGATAAGCCGGAGCTATGGCCACCAATCATAAATCGGCCATAAGGCCTTCTTGGTTCTGGTCCGAAGATCATAATCTTTTTTTGGCAAGGACTGCCTTTTTGACTTGGGAAACGACCATCGGAGGTTTGATGCAGTTTTGGCAATCACAACAAGTTGAGGCATGGCTTTTGATCGATCGCGTTATCAAGATCTGAGAGTCTGACGATGGTAGAGATCCAACCCGGCAAAGGGGTTTTTGCAAGAAGAAGGCGTTAGGGAGGACCAGAGGTTTGGACCTCCGGGACCTCCTCCGATAATAGAGTAGTGTGTGTGGAGATAGGAAACCATTAATGATGGGGTAATGGTGTAGTAATGGTGTAGTAATGAGAGCTACTCTCATTCCTTTGATGGAATGTCATAATTAGGCTAGTGGTTGACTTGATATGGTCGGGTTGGGTTGTGCTTGTGTCTGAGCTTAGCGGGTCATCCGGTTGGGGTTAGACCCGTATATATCAAATGTTATTTATTGATGCCTTTATATCATCTACCACACAAGTCCTCTTGTCGGTCAAAGTGTTGCTCATATCTTCACTCATCTTATTGCCTTCTTTAATCTCCATGTTCAACTCTTGAATTAATGCAACCAAAGAAGGCATTTCTTGCGTTTGAAGGTCCATAAAGAGATGTGGAGTGTGATGACTCTCTTGGCTGACATTTTCTTCTATTTCACTGCTGCGCCTCATCTCAATAATGAGATTTTCTAACTTGTTTGTCATGGACAACAACTTCTCTTCTTGTGATGCTTGAGGCGGATGTTGACTTTATTGTCTCCAACCACTTATTTTGATGATTCCAAAATCTTGAGTACTCTATTTTGCAATGTTTTGATAAATTTAGTGTCTTCACCAAGATTTTTAATTCTTGGTTGTAAAGATAAAAAATGTTGAGATTAAAGTGTTGGAATTATTGATGCACCAAGAGCTTTTGAGCTGGTACTTGAGCTCATGGAGCTAAGGCCGAGCTCATAGGTAACTATATGTATCTCATCTCAGCTCAACTCAGCTAGAAGTAGCTAAACTTAACGCACCATAGCCTCAACTCATATCAGCTTAGCTCAGCTAGAAGTAGTTGAACTCAGTTCACCTCAGCTTAAGGGAAGCTAGAAGTAGCTCCTATTAGCTTAACTCCAGCTAAAAGTAGCTGGACTTAGCTCAAGTCAGCTCTAGCCAGCTCAATGGAACTAGGAGTATCTTGGCTTCAGCTAGAAGTAGCTGAATTTAGCTCACTCTTAAGTTAGCTAGAAGTAGCTAACCCCATCTCATGTTAGCTAGAAGTAACTAACCCTAACTCATGTTAGCTAAAAGGTAGCTAAATTCAGCTCAAATTAGCTAGAAATAACTAACTTCAACTCATAGGAGCTAGTTTTGTTAAAGAAGTAACTTTTAGCTCAGTGTGAGCTGAAAGGAGCTCAGAGGAGCTCCAATATGTATAATGTGCCCATTTGGAACTACTTTGTGATGGTTCACCTTGATTTTGTAGTGGTAATATCCTATTGGCACCTTTTGGACAATAAAAGTGTTTTTAGAACAAAATGGGCAATTGTGGAATAAGGTGTATGCACCTTACCACATCTGATATACTCCAAGGTGGTAATGTATACGTTGCCGGCCTTATTGTATACATTTGAGGTGAAAAGGTGCCTCCAACTTGCACTTTTTCGCCAATTTAAGGAAGTTAACACTCATCTAGACAAGGAGATGGTTAATGGGGTTGGAAACCCCCTCTAGGTCGAAAAGGCACATCTTTTCGGCCTAGAGGGAGTTATAACCCCCCTCTAACTTCCTCCTCCTCATCTATAAATAGATGGGAGTAGTGACGATCGGCCATACATGAAGAAAGAACATGGGTGTTCTTTATTTTCTTCTTCTTCCTTTCTCCCTTCATTTGGCCGAATTTGCAAGTGATTCTTAAAGTATTTTGGGTGGATATCTTAGTGTGTTTCATCAACACATTTTCCCCCAATCCATCACTCTAAGTCAGCCCTATTCAACATCAAGTCAACCACTTCCTTGAAGGTGTTCCATTGGTGTTCATCCACCAACTTGAAGATGCAGAATATAGAGCATATGTTTTAGGAGCAATGAATTTATTCTTTATGCTGTTTGTGTTGTGACCCGTCCTACCGACATGTCCCAACTGAAAGAAAGATAAAAGAATTACTCGGAAAAATCCAAAGTTTGAAAATGGAGAAGAAGACAGTTTTGTCAATAACTTAAAGGAGAAGAAATAATTGTTGGTGACTAAATTGCAAGGAATAAAAGTTATAATGTTAGTGGAGTGACCAAATTGAAAATTAAAGGCTACAATAGGGTTCTTTTTCTCTCAAGGATAAAAATTGAAGGAGCAATAAATTATTTGATAAAGAAAAACAAAATAGAATCAGGCTAAAATTGGGACGGAGGACAGTAATGCCTTTTCTTCTGTTTCCTTCCCATCTTCGTCAAGAGTTGGAGGCGAGCGTGGGCTCGCGACGGTGGTGGCTCCGCAATGGAGTTCCGGCGATGGGAAACGGAGAGCAAGCGATGGAGACGGAGGCTCGGTTGAGGATATGCCCGTCTTAATCGGGATTGAAGGCCAAGGATTTTAGGGTTCGGGTTTGGTTCCATCGGAGAACAACCGTCCACGTTCTTGGCTGATTTTTGTGTTAACAATGGGACTCAAATAACACAGGAACGTTTTGGGGTGCGATTAACCAATGCACCAGGTTTTCTTATTGATATATATATAGCATTACACAGACCTAAGTTAAGCTGAAATAGGAAATCTATTCGAACTAGAATTAAGCTAGAAACATGATAAACTAAAATAGCTAGAGTTCTTATAACAAAGGGAATCCTAAACATATATTCATTCTGCTTGCTTGTGCTCCAAGTCAGCTTTGGTTTGCTCTAGAGCTAGCTGCAGCAGGACAGGTACTCTTGGCGTTTGTTTGGCGTCAGTTTGGCGCCATCTTTCCAACATTTTGTTTACGAGGGAACAAAATTGATGATGATGGAGGCCGAATTCGAAAGGTCACTGATGAGGAAGGCAGTGGAAAACCCGGCGGTGCTACACCATCGTGAGAGGAACTGTTGTTGGGTGAACTTCTAAAACTCTCTATTTTAATCAATTAAAATTTGTATTATCTACTGCATGTTTGATTCTGAGCTCTCAATCTCAATTTATTCGTTTGAGCTAAAGTTTGAAAGTGCTTGTGCTGCATGCTCTTTTGAACCCTCACTTTATTAATTGAAAGTTTATGCTTTTGCAGATTTTTACCCTTGCTTGTCCGTAGATTTTAAGAGTCATGAAGTAATGTTTGTAGTTCTAATTAGTGAACCACAAAAACATGTCCTATTCTGTTAATTTCCTAACCTTTAATTCTCATTACTTTGCTTTCTTATAGGAGTTGGTGAATTAAAAGGCCAAAGCCACTTTTAGGACCTAGTAGGTTTAGCCTAAAATAGTTGAATGCCTTGGTTGTTAATTGTCTTAAATTAACTAATTACTAGGCTCTACAACCATAGGCATAGACTAGTTATGTTACCGTCCGCCCTAGTACGATGATAATTTTTCTGGATAATTTATCCGAAGGCCGGATTCTGTAGTACTGGGACTTTGTTATAAATGTGTAGAACACATTTTCTGGTAGTCCCGGGGCTCCGTTGAGGTTTGTCGCTGAGGTATTCCGCATCAGGAAGTTGAGATGTAAATTTTTGGACCATTTTGCCGAGGTTAGTCTTTGGGGGAAAAATGATCATTCTGAAGGATTAAGAGTAAAACGGAAAAATAAAATCTGTTAAGTGTGAAATTGGATTAAGTTATGTTAGAATTAATTTTTTATGGTTAGTATGAAATAAGATAAGAATAATATGAGATAAGTTAAGTGGGTTAGTAATTAAAGTGGGATATTTTTGTGTAGTAGTAAAAATTGGTTAGTAAGTAAATATGAGTTAAGTAAATGTGAGTTAGTAAGTTAGTAAAAGTGTGGTAGTAAGGCTTAAAGAGAAGTGTGTTGTGTAAGATTGGTTAAAGAATAAAATAAGACAAAGTATAGTTAGTATATATGTGTATGGCTAATATTAAAGGGTTAGTAAATAACATAAAGCATCAAAAGCCCATTTCTTCTTCTTCCTCCTTGCTCCTGCCGAAAATCAGCTCCTCCTTCACCTCCATGCTCTTCCATTTCTTCACCCAAATCCTCTTGTTTAGTTACTCAAATTAGAAGGTTAGGTATTTTTCATGAGTGAATCACCTAGAAACTAAGATTAAAGGCAACAAAATTCATCTTCTCATCCTTTTTATGGCTGCCGAATTTGAAGTTGGTGTGGGTGGAGAATTTTATGCAATTTCTTCATCAATCCTTGAGGTATGTTGTTAATTATAGTGGTCTAAAGTTGGTATAAGCTTCTCCTATAACAACTATGGAAGATTGGTTGGTTAAAGTCTTGAATTGGAGCCCTAGCTCAATGTGTTCTTGAGTAAGGTTTGGGGAACTTCAAATTGATGTTAGATTGTTGTTCTTGGGTAGATTTGGAGTACTTTTCATGCTTGGAGCATTGTCCAATTCATTCCGTATCATGGTGTTATGCTTTAAGGGTTAATTTGTGGTGGAGGTTCAAATGATGGAATTAAATTGTGGTGTTGGTAAAAATGTGTTCTTGGGTTGATGGAGAGAAACTTTGATGTTGGAAGTTGGTTGAAAATCATAACCTAATTATGTGTTATGTTGTTGGCTGAAATTGTGAAGAAAATTAGTAAATGATGTGTGTTATTTGTGAAGTTGATTGTAGTGTTTTAATGGTGTTCTAGAGGTTCCAAATTGATATGGAAAGTTGGAAGAAAACATCTTTAGTAAAGAATCACATGATGGCCGAATTGGTGGGGGAATTGGAATTGTGTTGTAATTGTTTGAAATGCAATAGTTTGATGGTTATTTGGATGTTTGGAAGTTAATTTGGTGGTTAGGTTAAATGAAGAATTAATTTGATATGTTTGTATAGTTTGGGCCGAATTTGTCTAAGTTGATAAAGTTGAGGATGTTGGTTGGTATTGGGATGTTTGGTGGTAAAATGTGTTAAAGTGATGTAATTGAGTGACAAGTAAAATTGTGTGGCAAATTGGCAAGTTTTGGGTATGTTTGACTATGTTGGCCGAAATATGTAAGTGGGAA
>JBBYHH010133231.1:0-14433 GCA_038382905.1 Daphne laureola
CTTCCTTTCTTTCTATTCTATTTATCTCTTAAACAAAATATCTTCCTTTCCATTTTATTACTACCTCACTTTTCTTTTTCTAATTTAAATTCCAATCATAACCATATATCTCTTTTTCTCTCCATCTTTTAATTCCAATCACAAAAAAATTCTCACCTTTTTACTCCACTTATTATTTCCTACCACATATAAATTCTCATCATTCACCACTTTTTTGACACATGTCTTCCACTACCCCATTATTATAATACTTCCACTTCCTTTTAATTTCATATCATAACATAATATCCTTATATCCTCTCTTAACAAATAATTCCTTATATCTCCATTAAATGTGGCGTCACTTTTATCCAATTTTCTAAAATGATCATTTTGCCCTCTAAAGTGAATTTTGGTAAAATGACCCGGGATTCACATACCAAATCGAAAATGTGAAATCTCGTGGACATGAACCTCAAATGAAGTCCCGGGACATGATACTTAGCAGAAAACGTGGCCGGCACTGTCACCATCCCTTGGCGAAAGCTAACCGTGCGCGGAGGTGGATGACGTTGGAACATGGCCCACGTTGTGGCGGGTGATCCATAACCCGGTCCCACATTACTTAAAACCTGTACCTGTAACATTTAAATCCAAACTGCAATTGCACATTCACAGATAATATAATTGAGCTCCCCTCATTTCCAGAAACACCAGAAAGGAGTTAACACTCCCCGAGTAAATATCATACATCATCATACATCCAGAAATCCTGCACTAGCTGATCACATAAGAAAAATCCAAATATGCTTTCTGAACTACATGTACATATCCAAACTACATCTATAGAGCCCTAGCCTCTTTAATTCAATAAATTGATGGAATTGAGTAGGAGAGGTGAATCCCACTTTAAATTAACCTTAATTCATCCTCACCTTGCTCAATTCTTGATGAATTTGATGAAGAACTCTTGTCTCAAAACACCTCTAAAAATTGGCCCTAGCCAAGGAAGAGGAGAAGTGAAATTTAATACTTCCCAAGCTTACTTTCTTTATGAATCTTTCATGAATCCATGCTTACCTCAAATTTTCTTGAAGATTTCCTTGGTAGATTGATTTAGAAATGAGGAGTTGAAGATGATGAAGATAGTGAAGCTTGAGAGGAGGAAAACGTGATGAATGGAGAAGAAGAAGTCACGAATGATTTGGTAGAAGAAAGAAAAAGACGTAAGTAAAAATATCCTTTACTACTTCCTTTATTTATTTATTTATTTTCTTTCTCTTCTCCCTTTGCTACCGAATTCAGCCTCTTTCTTTTTCTTAATTTAAATTTTTAGTTCATCTCATTTCTTGTAATATTAATACATGTAAGTGGTAAATGATGTCATCCCACTTTCTCCTTCTTTATTAATATATGGACACATGTCTTCCACTAACATTTAAATTCATAAAATATTCAAACATTATCTCTTTTTAATTCTCTCTTCATCCCGCCACTAATTGTCCATTATGTCTAAAATAACCATTTTGCCCCCCGAAGTGAAATTTGGCAAAATATCCCGGAACTCGCATACCAATACCAGATCATGAAATCTCATAAAAATGGACCTCAATGGGGTCCCAGGACATGAGAATTATCAAAAAATATGTCCCGCATGCTTGAAACTGACTCCCAGAGATACTAGAATCCTGACCTTCAGGCAAATATCATCATAAAGTCACCATCCACCGGCGGTGACTGTAACATTCTCCTCCCCCTTAGAACTCTTGGTCCTCCAAGAGTGCTCTCAAATGCTGAAACTCAATGGGGTATCTCTCCATTATATCACTCTCAGTGATCTTCTCAATGACTTCGGGACCCAACTCAATTCTATCAGCTCCCTCGATCATGATATAGAAATGTAGATGTCCCTTCAGACGAGAATAGAAGTATCTCCTCCCAGCGGATGAAGATTCTGATATCAACTTAGATACATACTCAAACTCATCCCACCGGACGCATGTTCAGGTATCAACATAGATACACCTATACAAACTCATCCACTCGGACGCAGACACACATATCAACTTAGATATGCTTATACATACTCATCCACTCAGACGTAGGTATAAGTATCAACTTTGATACTAATACACTCACTCGTCCACTCAGACGCAGAAACAAATATCTACTTACATATTCACATTTATACTCGCCCACTCGGACACAAATACATATATCAACTTAGATATGAATTTACATAATCATCCACTCGGACACAAATAGAAACATCTCATCCCATCAGACGCAAGCAGAAGTATCTCATCCCATCGGATAGGAACTGAAACATTTCGTCGTACTGGACGAAAACAAAAATATCTCATCCCACCGGAAGGGTACACATACAACCTCATCCCTCCGGACGGAAACACATAGCATCTTGTCCCTCCGGACGGAAACACATAGCATCTCGTCCCTCCGGACAGATACACACACCTACACGATGACCCCCGAAGTCTAATGCACAGCTCCAAAACATATCCTCTACAATTTGAATCACCCTCACCGACTATCCATCAGCCTGGGTATGATAAGTTGTGCTCTAGTGGAGAATCTCATCTCAGAGTGCCAGATCATCCAGCACATGCAGACGCCCTTAAAAGTACAATAACCCTTGCTCGTACTCTAGGGATAAATGCAATACCCTACTATCTTCTCCTGATAGTTTCCTCAAACTTGATTCCCTACTCTAGGAAACCATCAAACTACTTCTTTAACTCAACCATCTTCACTATTGACATGCGATAAGGAGGAACCAAAATCAATGTAGCACCTAGCTACAGAAGAATCTCAAATATTACCTCCCACTCCGGTGGCATCCTCGACAATTCCTTGAGAAATACCGGCCACCGGGATATGATCCAGAACTCTCAGCTCCATGCCAAGAATTATGTCATACTTGAGAGTATTCAACACCAACAAATCGGATTGAATCTGAAACCTTCCAACCATCAATATACACATATTTGCCATTTCACCATAAAGTAAATATTGGCTTCCGGCCATGTGAGGCATAAGTACATCAGGCAGATAACTAATAGGTAAATGCAAAGACAATCTGTACCTCTGCGTCACAATAGATATCGATGCACCTATATCAAAAAGTGTATATACAGAAATATTATTTAATAATATCATACCTGCAAGCGCTCCCTCCTGGGCCATCTCGCCCCTCTCTATCTAGAACACTCATCCAGATCCAGCTAGCTGTTGTAGTTGTGGCGGTGGCTGGTACTGCTATCTCGATAGTTGAAATCTCATGCCACTCTGGGGTGCTCCGCGTCCCTGCGGTGCATAAGGCTGGCCTCTCAGCTACTGAAAATGTGGCTGCTTCACAGCATCCTGCCCCTGAATCTGGGGGCAGTCCCGGATCCAGTGCTCTGAAGATCCGCATCCAAGGAATCTGCCTGATCGGATGTCTTGCTGGGGTGATGTCTCTCACAGACCTGGTAATATCCTGATGACTGTGCAATGTCCTTTCCCTTATCTCTAGGGCCAGATCTGGTAGACCCGCCAATGCCACTACTCGATCTCATCGATCCAGACTCTCTCCCCCCGCTCTGGGACCCGTGAGGCACAACTCTGTCCTCAACCTCCTCTATCTTGACTACAGGAGCTTTCTGTACTACCGCAAGCCCCTCACAAACCTCTTAGATTTCTCTGCATCCATCCCATCATATTTCAGAACATACCGCACTAGTCGATCAAACTCAAGCTCATAATCTATCACTGACATGCTCCCCTGATTTAAACGATCAAACTCTACCTGGTGCCAGTCTCGGGCAGCGTACTTGACCCATCTCTCATGGAACAGATGAGAGAACTCATCCCACATCATTCTGGGATCTCTCCGGCGCATCTGCACATACTCAACTCGTCTAGAGCTAGCTACCCCCTTCCACCAATTGTACGCTCTATCGCGCAGGTTGAAGGTAGCTAAGCTCACCATCTCCTCTGAAGGGAGGTTCAGTGTCCCCAATAACCGCTCCATATCAGTATACCACGTCTCAGTCACCTCCGGCCCTCCTCTACCAGTAAGTCTTAGAGGGCCTAGGCATTGAAAATGCTCCATCAAGGTGAGTCCATCAGGACCCGTAGCGCAATTAACTCAGGGCCTCCGAGGCTCTTGGTGATACTCAGAATCGTCCGCCTCTCTAACTCTGCGGCGTCAGTCCCATGGTCGATCCCCATCACCACGGTACCGATCATGTACTGAAGAATCAAATTTGTCCTCTCGCTGCACTCTCCATGCGCGAGGATACCTTCGCTCATCGTCATCCTCATCATCAGATGTAGAACCCATCAGATAGTTCTGTGAACTAGCACGTGCCATCAAGCGAGTATCAGATGACCCAGTCTCAGTAGTCACATCAGACGACCGCTTAACTAGGTTCCTCTGAATCAGTGATCTCACCGCTGGGTTCCTCTGAACCGGTGGTCTCATAGCTGGGTTCCTTCAAACCATCCATCTCTCGGCTAGGTTCCTCTGAACTGGCCGTCTCTCGGTTGGGTTCCTCTGAACTGACTGATCCCCCTGCATTGGGGGGTTATCCTGCGCTTCCGCACGCCAGATGTTATTCAGGACCACCCTGATTTGTCCCAACACCTGCATCATATTCTTCAGGGCTTGCACCTCCTGCTGTAGTGGAGGACTAGGTTGGGCCGGTTATGCCCTAGGCATCCTCGACCTTCTCCCTGGGAGGTCAAGCAGAGTGGGATCTCCCTCTCTTAGCTTCGAATGTAGCTCTTACTCCCTGTGAGTATTCATCATATCTGAAATTTCCATAACAGGAAAAAGAACATAACAGAAATGGTTAACTACACAATCTCACCAAGCAGCAGTACTCTTAATGGCTCTGTAGTGTAGATGCAATGTATGATGTATGATGCAGATTATCCTAATCAAGAAACATCCCATCACACAAAATCACAACTTAGTCAAACAGATGACTGTGTCCTTCATGGTCTAGTCTTGTACAATTTCATCTTACTATAGTCCAACCGGCACTTTGATCAAGTTGGGTATGTCTAGACCGACCGCCCATAGTCCCACTTCTCGCTCTGGGAAAGTTCATGTAAGGAAGTGGCCACCGCCCTAGGTGAACTATCCAGGAATCGATCGGCGGAAGCTAAACATGCATGGAGGTGGATGATGTCGGAACATGGCCCATGTTGTGGTCGGTGATCCATAACCCGGTCCCACATTACTTAAAACTCGCACCTGTAAAATTTACATCCAAACTAGAATTGCACATTCACAGATAATATAATTAAGCTCCGCTCAATGCCAAAAACACCATAAAAGAGTAAACACTCTCCGAGTAAATATCATACATCATCATACATCCAGAAATCCTGCACCAGCTGATCACATAACAAAAGTCCAAATATGCTTTCTGAACTACATGTACATATACAAACTACATCTACAAAGCCCTAGCCTCTTTAATTCAATCAATTGATGGAATTGATTAGGAGAGGTGAATCCTACTTCAAATTAACCTTAATTCATGCTCACCTTGCTCAATTCTTGATGAATTTGATGAAGAACTCTTGTCCCAAAACACCTTTAAAAATCGGCCCTAACGAAGGAAGATGAGAAATGAAGTTTAATACTTCCCAAGCTTACTTTCTTCATGAATCTTTCATGAATCCATGCTTATCTCAAATTTTCTTGAAGATTTCTTTGGTAGATTGATGTAGAGATGGGGAGGTGAAGATGATGAAGATAGTAAAGCTTGAGAGGAGCAAAACGTGATGAATGGAGAAGAAGAATTCAGGAATGTTTTGGTAGAAGAAAGAAAAAGACTTAAGTAAAAATATCCTTTACTATTTCCTTTATTTATTTATTTATCTATTTATTTATTTATTTATTTATTTTCTTTCTCTTCTCCCTTTGCTTCCGAATTCAGCCTCTTTCTTTTTCTTAATTTAATTTTTTACTTCATCTCATTTCTTGTAATATTAATACATGTAAGTGGTAAATGATGTCATCCCACTTTCTCCTTCTTTAATAATATATGGACACATATCCTCCACTAACATTTAAATTCATAAAATGTTCCAACATTATCTCTTTCTAATTCTCTCTTCATGCCGCCACTAATTGTCTATTTTGTCCAAAATAACCATTTTGTCATCCGAAGTGAAATTTGAAAAAATAGCCCGGAACTCGCATACCAATACCAGATCATGAAATCTCATGAAAATGGACCTCAATAGGGTCCCGGGACATGGGAATTATCATAAAACGTGTCCCGCACGTTTGAAACCAAGTTTCAGAGATAGTAGAATCCCGAACTTCAGGCAAATATCATCAGAAAGTCACCATCCACCGGCGGTGACTGTAACACGCACGTTCAAAACAGAGTCCCAGTACTAACAGAATCTGGTCCCCGAATAAAATATTCAAGAAAAATTCCAATGTCCTAGATTGGTCTGTAATATAGGTGCATACAACTTGCACCTTAGGTGTCCCTTTTACCAAAATACCCTTATTTTGTCCAAAATGGTACCAATGGGTGTTACCACTTATAAATCAAGGTGAAACATCAGATAGATGTTCCAAATGATTACATCACATATATGTGAGCTCCCATGAGCTCCATTCAGTTCACCTTAACCTAGAAGTCACTTCTTCATCAAGACTATCACACTTGAGCTGAAGTTAGCTACTTCTAGCTAACTTGACCTGAAGTTAGTTACTTGTGAATTAACTTAATCTATTACTAGCTACTTTTAGCTAGTATGAGCAAATATTAGCTACTTCTAGCTAACATGAGATGGGGTTAGCTACTTCTATCTAAGTCAAGCTGAAGTTAGCTACTTCTAGCTAACTTGAGCTAGAGTGGAGTTGAGTATAGCTACTTCTAGCTATAGTGAGCTGATAATGAGCTAGATCCAGCTACTTCTAGCTAAGATGAGCTGGTACCAAGCTACTCTCAGCTCCTATGAGCTGGTACCAAGCTGACATAAGCTAACTTGAGCTAAGTATAGCCACTTCTAGCTAGAGTTGAGCTAAAAAGAGCTACTTCTAGCTGCCCTTGAGCTGTCATGAGCTGAGTTTAGCTATTTCTCCATGTCAAGGACCATGAAATTGACCAAAAAATAAAATTTGTCCACCTTAACAACTACATCTTCAATGATGCCCTTCAGATATGTGAATGACCGATCCGCTAATTGTAGACATATGGAGGCTGGCTTAACTTCCCCCAAACCCATCTTTTGGCATATCAACCAAGGCATAAGGTTGATGCTAGCTTCAGTTAGCACAAAAATAAGTGTGAACAAGAGTGAAGAACATAGAGATTTGGTCAACTTGACCTACGTCCTCTCCTCAAGAAAAAATTAAGAGTTACTCCACTAGAACCGAGGCCTGGCACACATGGGTTTTACAAAGATTCACTGATACACATGACTTCACCAAGCTTGGCTGACACATACGACTTTATGCCTAATGTCTGAGTAACAAGACTTCACTAATTGCCTGACTAACAGGACTTTACAAATTTTCTGACTAACATGATTTTATCAATGGCTTCCCAACACACATGACTTTACACAAATGTTGCCTGAGTAACAAGACTTTGAGTGATGATAGTAGAACTGTGATCAACACATTGATAGAACAGACTATCAACCTTTCTCTTCCTTAGGAAGTTTCACTTAATCAATGATGGAGAACTGGTATAACAACACCTACTAATGAAGTTGATTAATATAAGAACAATAGAGAAAGCCTTTTACAATAGTAGATCTAGAACATAAGGCTGCTCTTTGAAAAGACTCTCTGGTGTAGGCAAAGCTGCTGCTGATGATCTTCTGGTTGCTTAAAGCTTTATGATTGATAGCTCGAGAGTGTCTTTTGATCTGTGTAAGTGTCAGTCAGGTTTTTCACTAAACATGATAGGCGTATATCAAAATGAAGCTTAAGCAACACTCGACTAAGCAAATATATTTATAAACACATCATTTAGCCCTAGCAATATCTTATCATAGTACAATGGCTTAAAATGAGGGATCAAACCCAAGAGAATCAACCATGTAAGTTTAATAGTAAACTACTTGTGCCGCAGGCATGCATGAATGAAATACAGATAGTAGTGCAAGAGGCAGAATCATGGATGAATGATCAGTCATGCAAAGAAAGGAAAAGGTGAGGAAAGATAGTAAATCATGAAGGGAAAGAAATAGTATCATCTACATGTCAGCAATCTTGTGCTCTCATAGTACTATTGTGCGTCCTAAGTAACATACATGTGTGACTAATGTTGTGTCCTAGAAGTATGGATTATCGCTAATCCCACTCACCGATGACCAAGGTCATCTCTGACTCCCAGTGATCATTCGATTCACTAGAACCAGATTCTATGACACTCTCCTAGATGCACTAGCACATCACAAACTACCACATGTTCTTACAAGATATCAAAATCTATATACTCTACTCATATAATTATACTAAGTGAGAAAACATGCAACCAATCTCTAATATTATTCAATGAGGTGGGTAAGAGGGTTATACTAAGTTAGTGCTCCCCTCTCGAATACTGCGGTCTACCGCTCGAATAAGATGGTTCACCTTCTGGCCACTCTCATGATCCAAGGATGATCTATCCAATGATTATAGTGCCTAACTATTCATCATTAGATACTTACTCAGGCCCTCTCGAGCTCCAAGTAAGGCTATCAATTGGACTTGGGGCTAAGCTAATGAAAGTTCTGTCGAACATTTCATCAAACTTTTAAATCAAATATCAATGTAAGTGATCAGAAAACATGCATGTTACTATAATAGAGGCTCGAAGACCAAAATCTACTAAAATAGTCATGAAGAAGGATAATTTTCAACCTAAGCATGATACTACTAAGACAAGTATGATCACACTCTATTACTGCTAAAATAAAGACATGAGAGTAGATAATAGCATTTAAGAAATAAAAGTAGAGTAAAGGTTAGAATTCATTCGTAAAAAGGTTCTCCATAGATAAACCCTTCAACCCCTCTGAAATGGAGGTTGAAGGGCTAAAAGCCCTTAGCTCAAGAAGCTAATTTCAGACTAAAGCTTTAAGCCCAAGAGTGAGCAACCTAAACAAATATGTATTGAACACCTAAAAATGAATCCCAAAGGGTTTATTTATACTACTCTACTTACCTAAACTACCATTGACCTAATTTAGTCTAAAATATAGTAAGGAGGGGTAAAATAGGTAGTACAAGTTAATAACCAATGAAAATCCTCCATTTGCTCTGTACAAACCTGTTGGTGCACCTGGAAATGCATGAGGCACCAAACCCACCCCTTGGGTTACCTAGAATTATCACTTGGGCTGGGAATTGTGCCTTGGAGGCACCATTTCTACCGCCTAGGAGTTGCGTCTGGGCTTCCTCATCTTACACCTTGAGGCACAAGTTTGGCACCTCATGCTAGCGCCTGGCCCAAACTTGCACCTGTAAGGCTCTGGCTATTTCGCCTTGGAGTTTCACCTTGTTGAAGGGAGGCGCTAGTCCTAGGCGTGAGAACCAGCGCTCTCACTCATGCCAGCCCCCAAAATTGCCTCATTTGCATTTTGATCATCATTCTTTCTCCTTGATGCAATTGGGTCCTTCCAGCATTTCTTAAAGCTTGTTCTTCTTATTTTTTGATGAATATTTGTGCACATTGAGCTCCTAATCACCTTTAGATGTACGCACCTACAATTCTTTAGAATTCATAAGTAAAGTGTGTATTCATCATTAAAAGCACGCAAAATTGATGGGTTTAATGCTCTAAACATAATGGAAAAGTGTACATGTTTGTACACTGATCACACTCAAACATTTTCTAGTCCCTAGCAAATCAAGCATCCAGGAAAGGAAAAAACTCAAAGAGACCTAAACTAACCACCTACATATTCTATCCGTTGAGTTTGTTATCAACGTGTTGATAACCCCTTCAACTCTGTATCCTTTTTACCTTTTAACCTGGGTTTAATCCCTTAATTTCCTTAATGACTGGTATAAAATAGCACAATAATTAATTTGGAGAAATCAAATTGTATAATTATGAAATTAATTTCTATAATACGCAATTTTAATATCCATTCATGCAATGCACACAAGTTTACTTACCGTGGGGGTTTTACTTGCTAAGCAAGCCTTTGCTACGAAATTTTCGATTCCCCAGAGTCTAATTCTTCATGATGAGCATCAGAATTCAACTCAATTATTGTTTGATCTCTTGAAATCACCATGTGCTTGGATGAACAACTTCTAATGTCCTACCATTAATGCATTGATAGGAAGTCTGTGTTCATGTATTATACCTGTAACACAAAGATTTACCTTTCTCTAACTTATGGTTAGTAGTATAGTATCTTAAAATATAAAATAGATACTACTAAGCAAGAAAGAAGCTAAGTTGTTACATGTGAAAGCAACAACTAATGACTCAGGTCCTACTTGAGTCTCTTTCTCCCTTCCTCCTACCTTCATCTTGAAGAGCAGTTAACTCTCCTTAAGAACCCAACTTTTGGGTTCTCACTTTTCAGGGATCTTCTTAATTACCCAGACTTGTAGTATGCACTTTTTTTACTTTGTTGTCTTCAAACCACTTTGTTTTGATGATTCCAAAACCTTAAGAACTTATTTGCAAAGTTTTGATAAACATAGGTTGTTGTGTCTCTGGCTGTCGTCAGATCCACAATAGTAGATGGAGAACAAAAGGCTTCTCTATGGAAAGGCTCTCTAGTGTAGGCAAATCTAATTTTGATGATCTTCTGGTTGCTTGCAGCTTTGTGAATGATAGCTCGAGAGTGTCTTTTGATCTGTGTGAGTGAGTAGGAGAATGAAGAGTATACATAAAATCAACAGAATATACAAATTTGTGTCATCTATTCATTTTCCTTATTCTTCTTTTTCTTGACGTTAAGGGTTTTGCTATGGTGTTTTGGAATCAATGATGCACAAATCAAGCAATCAACCAATCAAATAAATTTATAAACACCTCATTAGCCTTAACTCTATCTTATCGTAGTATAATGACTCTAAATAAAGGATCAAACCCAAGAGAATCTGAGCGCCTAGAGTACAAATATGTAATGTGTGTCCTACTCTATTATGCAATGTAAAATATAGAAAGCAAAATGATGATAGGTAAGATGTGAACGTGAATGCAAACAAGAAAATGTGAAAAAATGACTGGAGGAGAATGAAGACATAACTTGTGGATTTCAATCATGAGTTCTCAAAGTGCATCATGAATTCTAAAGATCATGCATGTGCTACTAATCTCATATTCTAGAGGCAGTGTTACAGTCACCTCGGGCAAATGGTGATTTTTTTAGAAGAATTGCCCGAAGGTTAAATTCTGCTATTACCGAGACTTTATTTTTTTAACACATTTTTTGATAATTCTCATGTCTTGGGAATTAATTTGAGGTCTATTCCATGGGATTTCACACTTTTATAAGGATACGTGAGTCCCGGGTCATTTTTCCAAAATTTGGTTTCGGGGGCAAAATGATCATTTTGGAAAATTAGATGAAAACGCCCACTAATCCTAATTAAGGGAACAACCGGTTTTGCTTTAAGAAAAGGGAGATATTTTGGTGTTTAGATGATATTATAATGGTAGGAGACATTGGGTGTGTAAGGCTACCTAATATAATATCAGAAAATGAGTAAAATGTGGATCTTGTCCCCTTAGAAAGTAATAAAAAATTTCATCTCTCTTCCCTTACTAGTAAGGCCGGCTGCACTCCCTCTCCATTTCCAAAAGTTGTTCTTCATTGTTATTCACAAGTTCATCCTTGTTCTTGAGCAAAATTCAACCATCCTTCATCAAAGCTTCAAGAATCAAAGAGGTAAGCATGTTTTCATGTGTATTTCTTCATGAAACCAAGCTTGGAAGTAAGAACAACTTCATCTCTTCTCATTTCTCTCTACGGCCGAAACTTCAAGTTGACTTTTGGGCAAGTTTGTTCAACAATTTCTTCAAGGTATTCTTAAGGTGAGCTTGATTTAAGGTTGTTTCAAAGATGAAACTAAGTATGGAAAGTGTGAAGCTCATCTCCTTCCTTTTTCTTCTTAAGGCCGAATTTAAAGAGGGAGTTTTGGAAAATATATACAAGGATTTCTTCAATATTTGATAAAGGTAAGCATGAATCTATAGTTTTTATGGAGTAGTATAAAGATTTACTACATGATTCCATGAAGTTTGGATGAATTTATGAATTTATGAAGTTGGTGTTCTTGGTGTTCTTGATGTTCATGAACAAAGTTTTGATTCAAGTTAAAGTGATGGTTGATTTGTGTTCTTAGGTGGTTTTTGAGCATTTTTAATACTTAGAACTAAGTTTGAATCATCTTGGAAGTATGAGCTATGTGTTAGCTGAATTTATGGATTTTTTACCAAAGTTTGGATTCGAGTTAAAGTAAGTGTTAATATGTGTTCTTGGGTTATTTTTTAACATGTTTAATGCTTGAAGTTAAGGTTGAATCATCATGGATGTTCATGTATATGTTTGGCCGAATTTGAAGAGGTTTGAACAAAGTTGGTGTTCTTTGTTAAAAATCTTGAACTATGTTGGTTTAGTGATGATTTTAAGGTTAGAAGTTGTGGTAGAAAGTTGAAGAACACTTTCTTGGAAAAGTACATGTTTGGCCGAATTGTATTGTGAGAATTGATGATGATGTTATTTGTTGAAAACATAAAGATGTTGTGAATTAAGTATGTTAAGAACACTTGGAAGAATGTTGGTTAAAAGTTGGAAGAAAAATCTTTCTTGGTTGATTTTTTAAAGTATGGCCGAATTGATCATGATGTGATAAAAGTTGATGTTATTGGTAAAAAATGATTAATCTTGCTGAAAATGAGCTAATCTAGTGATTAGGGAAGATTTGTCACTTTTTAGAAAATTTGGGGCTAAAATGAGAATTTTGATGAAGTTTTGGTATTAATTGGTAATTAGTGATAAATTAAGTGAAGTTAAGCTCATTTAAGGTTGAAATGTGAAATTGGGCCTTTTTGGGCTACTTTATGAAATTTTGGACCAAAATGCAAATCTTGGAAAGAATTTGGTAATAATGGGTAAAAAGTGCAAAATGAAGTGAAACTTAGCTTTAGAGAAGCTAAGTGTGAATCTGAATGCATTTTGGTAAATTTGGCCATTTTATGAAAACCTTAGGCCAAATTGCACTTTCTGGAAAAGTTTAAGGAGTTTATTAGGTATTTGTGGAAATTGGATTGGAATTTGGACTTTGGTAAAGTCAAGTAAATAATTTGTAACACTTTAAGTGTTTTGGACACTTTAAGTGAATTCTGGGCCAAAATTGAACATTTTGGAAAAGTTCAGGGACTATGTTGGTAATTTGTAATAAATGATGTTATTTGATGCTTAAGTGGTACTTTTGTAAAATTACAAATTGATTTGACCACTTTTAGCTTGGTTTGACCAAATTGTTCAATTGGTTGACTTTTGGTCAAAGGGTTGACCATTAGTGATAAATGAGGTAGGATCGATAGATTTAGATCCTTATGAGTTATGTATTATTCTGTTATGGTTTAGTGGCTGTGGACCGTAAGAGTTCAAAAAGGAACATTGTGGAAATTCATTGCTCAGGATTGTCGCGTGCTATTTGATTAGGTAAGGGGTTTAACTTTCTTAATATGCGTTATGGGTCACCTTCATGCATATTAGGCTAGTTAACGGGTCAAGGGTGGGGCCTGGTGACTCCCAGGGCTAGTTCTATGGTAAGGTTAACGTAATGTAGGTTTTTAAGCTTGGGAGAGCCGATCTCACGATTGAGTGGTAATGTGATCATTCGATGATCTGCTATTCTGATAGTCTGACATTCTGTGGTCAATTAGTGACTTGCGACAGTTTAGGGGATGTACACCCCTCGCTGGTACCATGCGTTCTGACCCCATCTGCGTGTGTGTGCCTAATAAGCTACCGAGGCTGTCGTTATGATTCGTTCGATATGTGTTATGTCGCCATCCTACGGGAAGTGTGTTATGGTCTGACAAGACTTCTATTTTGTATATCACGATATTTGCATATCATTTTCCATACGATATTAGGTCGTATATCTGTTAGTGCATTGCACGCTAACCATTTTATGCAGGTGATTTTCAAAGTAAAACTGTGATCCTTACCTAACCCTTACTGAGTACCTTTCGAGGACTCACCTCCCGTTATACTCATATTTTTCAGGAGCTTCTAGTTCAGGACCCGAAGAGTAGTTCTGCCTAGTCATTCTGTGATTTCTGGTACCCGAGGTACACAACTCCTTGATTTGGTTTCTGATTCTGATTAGGGGGTAGTCTCGACTAGGTCTATTATGATATATGTGTATTTCTGGGTGAGTACGGTCTTGATTTGAGTAATGGTTGACTTTCCTGATTGTGATTAGCAGCAGCAGCAGCATCAGCA
>JBBYHH010133342.1:0-14430 GCA_038382905.1 Daphne laureola
ATTGGGAAAGCGATTGGCTGCTCCGATGCGATCAATTTCGGCCTTGGTTGGAGAATGTCATTGGGTTCGATAGCGGGTCGTCTGAACGGATCTACTACAATTGCCACCATTAACGAAGAACAACGAATCACGAAGCTCAAATGACAAATCACGAAACTCAAATGACAAATCACGAAGTTGAAATATGATGATTAACAAAAAGAACGAAAAAATAGCCTAAGAAATTATGTCTCAATGTTGCACACAAAAGCTGGAATCGATAATCAAGAAAGAAACAAGGAAGAGAACGTAAGGAGGAGGAGCTTAAGGAAGAAATGGTTTTTTTGTAATTAACAAGACATTGATACAAAGAGGCATATCGCTAACAATTTTTTGATAAGGGTTTCCGCTCGTCGCTAGGGTTACCACCTCCATCTAATTGGCGTGCAAGTCTTCAGTGCAGCCGTTACCGCTGTTCACTATTGCACCCTCCGTCAACGTCCGGTCGATCGCTGCTCCCAGTCGTCGCTTTCTCTCCGCAGCCTCTCTTGACACCGCGACCTTCATCTTTTTCCACCGATGGAATCGTTGGATGCTCATCTCACCGGTCTGAAGCTTTCCGTGGAGGAGGAGGAGCCTATCAGGCCTCTTATTCTGGCCAAGACGGTGATGGACCCTCCCCCAATTCTGGTTGGCCGCGTCTTGTGCCCTCGGATCACGCGCCATGATCTCCTGGCGGAGGCAATGGCTCATGCATGGCAAAAAAGAATCAAGTTCAGTGTGTCTGATGTCTCTACTCCCTAGGTATCAAACGTCTTATGTTTCCACTTCGAGTCCTTAGATCATGCACGTCTTATTTTACGTAAGGGTCCATGGTCATATAATAATCTCCTTATGGTTACTCTGTTGCTGCATCGCCTGGATCGTATATCTACCATTGTTTTCACTCATGAGAATTTTCGGGTTCATATTGTTGATGTGCCTTTTGAACTCCTTACTGAAGAGATGGGTCAAATTTTTGGCTCTCGACTCGGTACGGTCTTGGAGGTACAGTATAGTGGAGCCTCTCTCCGCCTGCAGATCACTGTTGATATCACCAAACCTTTGCGTAGGGTTATCAAGGCGGTGATTGACAAAGTGGAGAAGGCTTTTTTTATTCAGTATGAGAGGTTACTAGATTTTTGTTATTACTGTGGTATGCTAGATCATATTGCATCTGGTTGTTCGTCAGAGGTGGAAGATAAGGGGGACACCCAGCAGTTTGGGCCATCCCGGAGGTGGTATAAGCTGCAATGACTCCTCCCCCCATTCTAGTTGTAACTGAGGAGGATGGGTGGATTCATAGAATCAACAGGTGGTCATTTTTGCACCGCCCCCATTTTCAAAAACAACTCTCATGGAGTCGACCTCTGTGGCGGATCCACCACCCCGTCAAGTGGTCGTTGCACTACCTGTTTTTGGTTCTTGTCTGAGTTCTTCCACATGTACTTTGTCTATTCTCCAATGTTCGAGTTTGAAGCAAGGATGCACGAAGGTTCGGCCCCCTGAGCTTGGCGTGGAACAAGCCTTGAAGAAGGCCCGCATCTCGAAGGTTGTCTGGAAAATGGTCGAGAAGAACTTGAGTGGTCTGGGGGACTCTGAGCTTCCGGCTGAGCCTTGAGCCTCTGCCAGACTCTTTGTTGTAATAGGGTCAGACATTTATCTTTCATGGTTTCTCTCTGCTGGACCCTTTTTAGGTTTTGCTTGTGGTTGATTTTCTTTTTCTTCTGGTTAGACTTGTGCTATGTGGTGTTGGCGTTCCTTGACAGGTTTTTCAAGCCTACCCATTTAGGAGCGTGTTGCCGTGGTGAGTCGGTACTATTAAACTTCATTTAGCGAGTATTCAAGAGTGCCGAAGCATGCATCACGATTGTTGTTCCACCATGGCGTATATGTCATCAGCCCCGAAAAGACTCTCTGTCTGAATGAGTAGGATTGAAACATCTAATTAAGAATTTCGCTATTCCACCAACTCTTAGTGCTGTTTTAAACCTTCGTGGCTATGTTGTCGCTCTTACTAAGTCTAGTTTAGTCAATTCTTGTTATTTCTTGATTTATTTTATTTAATAAAATAGATTTCCACGTTAAAAAAAAAAGAAAAAAAAAAAAAGAGACATAATAAGCCGACACACCCTAGGCTAGACCATAAAAAAACTTTTATTACTGTTAAAAAAGTATTATGGATTTTATAACTTACTAGGAATTTACATTAGTAAAAAGGTTACTGTTTTGTGTTGAAAAGATAAAGAAGGTAGAAAATTCAACCCCTGGACCGTAATTACAGGTTTTGGGACGTCGTAAATTTCTGTAAGATCTATGAGTCCTAAACTTCGGCTACTGTAATGGTTTCTACTCTCAGACTGTCAAACAAACAGTTACACTGAACTGGAACTAAAACCGGACAGAGATTTTGCTTAATTAGCGGGAGTTTATCTCAACAGGGAGAAAGTGACAAATTCAAATTCCAGAAAAAAGGAAAGCAATTCCTCTCATTGCTTATACATTCACTGTTCATGAAAGCATTAATAAATTCGTTAGCCAAATTTTGGAAGGTTGCTTCTCCACTTGGGAACTTACGTCCCCACAGATTCGATCTCAAATCCACCAAATCCAATTCATTTTCCATTTTCCCATTACAGCATTTCGTCTTCTTCTATAACTTTACTTGCGATTTTGAGTGCGCCTCAAGTTGTGACATACAATGAGGGGACTCCTGGCTGGAGTGCTCTGCGTTTTGTGTCTGATTTGGGTTGCCCCGACCCGATCCGAAGATGGGTTTCAGGATCTAGAAGCTAAAGAGAGCTTGCTCGATTACATTCTTGATGACACGGCGGCGCCGTCGGAATCCTCCATCGCCGCCGCCACCGCCACTGGTCCTCTTATGGTGCCTCTCACTCTCATTCAAGGAGCTGTTTCTAAAGGAGCTGGTCTGATTCTGATCTCTTTCTTTTTGAGACCTAAGAATGTTTTTTTTCTTTTTCTTCTTCATTTAATGTTTCTGACAGATTTATTTTAAAAAATTGACAGTTTGTTTAGATGGAACTCCACCTGGTTTTCATCTTGATCGTGGGTCCGGATCTGGAGCAAACAGCTGGCTCATTCAATTAGAGGTTTCTGAATCTTCCTTGAAATTTTACTCCTTTCTTTTGAAATTTCTGGGAGATTTTCAGATATCATGTGAATAGTGTTGTTAGGGAGGTGGATGGTGCAACAATGTCAGAAGCTGTGTTTACCGCAAAACAACCAGGCGTGGTTCATCCAAGTTCATGGAAAAGCAGCTGCCTTTCACTGGACTTTTGAGCAATAAACCTCAAGAAAATCCTGGTCTTTTAATTGCTTCAACTCACTAAACTTCTTGAATTTGTACCAATCATCACAAAGTTCCTATCTTTAAACATAAAATCTCTTGAAATTTATCAGATTTCTTCAGCTGGAACAGGATTAAGCTTAGGTATTGTGATGGTGCCTCTTTTACTGGGGATTGTCAGGATGAGGTAAAGATTAAAGCTTTTTTCATTTCTTTTCAGAACTTGTACATTTATCATTTGTGGGTTGGTATTACATTGCTGTTTCTCTGTGTCTGTAGGCTAACAAGCTTAGCTATAAAGGTCAAGTTATTTGGTCGGTTGCAATGGAAGAGTTCATGGCCTTGGGGATGAAGAACGCTAAGCAGGTTTTGAAACTTGTGATCCCTCTCTTGTTTTCAGCTTGTAATGTAAGCTATTTTTAGCTACTTATTGCAAGTTTCATCCCGTCGCAGGCTCTTCTTTCTGGATGTTCAGCAGGTGGGTTGGCGTCGATTCTTCATTGTGATGAGTTCAGGGCTTTGTTCCCGGCTTCAACAAAAGTGAAGTGTATGAGCGATGCTGGAATGTTCCTTGATGCGTAATGAGCCATCTCTAGCCATCCATTTCCGTCGGTTCCTAGAAATTATATTGACATCATGATAGCTTTTCCTGATAAAACATGCAGAGTTGATGTTTCTGGTGGCCATACTATGAGGAACTTCTTCTCAGGTGTCGTTAACATACAGGTACGGCATGTTCTTCGAACGCTTTTGAAGTAAAACGGAGCACCAGTCTTGAAATGACAACATTTACACTTTCAGTTTCATTGAGTTTAAAATTCCTGTGAATTTGTAGAAACTGCAAAAGAAACTTCCAAGCAGTTGCACCAGCAAAATGGATCCAACTTTGGTAACTTACTTCTCTATTCAGTCTTCGCTGTTATCAGTTTATTTCTCACGATTCCGAATGCATGAAAAGAAATTCTGATACATTTGAACTTATAAATAATCACAGTGCTTCTTCCCTCAAAATCTGGTTCAGAACATAAGGACCCCTATGTTCCTGCTCAATGCAGCTTATGATTCTTGGCAGGTAACTGTCTTCTCTTTATGGCTATATAGATCTCTCTCATCTGAATGTGATCTCAAGCAGTAACAATGTATATATTGTAAGGTTCATGAAAGTTTAGCTCCGAAATCTGCCGATCCGCACGGAGAATGGAGCAGTTGCAAAGCAAATCATGCTCGGTGCAACTCAACTCAGATTCAATTCCTCCAAAGTACTGATTTTTAGCTTCAAAGTTCCCCATAAACAAAGCATACTGTTCTTCTTTACTTTTTCTTCCGTAAATGAGATCTCTTTTGTTTGACCACATGAACAGATTTCAGAATCCAGATGCTCCGAGCTGTAAATGTTTTCTCAAAGTCAAGCCAGAATGGTTTGTTCATAAACTCCTGCTTTGCTCACTGCCAATCAGAAAGACAGGACACATGGTTTGCTGCTGATTCTCCCAGCTTAAAGAACAAGGCAAGTACTATTATGAGATGACCTACACTTTGTTTTTGAGCAGCATATTCTTCAACTCTAACTAAGTTCTGCTCAAATGCTTCTTCTGTTCATAAATTCGCAGGCGATTGCCGTAGCTGTAGCGGACTGGTTCTTCGATAGGACATCCGGCAAAGCGATTGATTGTGCCTACCCTTGTGACAGGACATGCCACAATCTAATGTTCAAGTAAAAACTTAAACATGATCATCTTTGATCCATCAAATCATTTTCTTTACAGCAGCCATTCATACAAGTTGTAACATTTGATAGATAGCCATTGTTATAGAAAAACCAGAAATTGTAATAATTCTCTGTTGCTCATGTAATTTATGAGCAGAGTGGGTAATCATGAAAATGGCTTTTTATGAAACTTTCAAGCTAGTCCTTATTGAACTACTATTAGCTTTATTATGAACCAAACCAAACTGGTTTGTGTTTTCTGTACATTGCCGCCATGGAAGTGTTGAACCCTGTGATCAAACTCAGCCACCTAACCAAAAGAACAAACAAAACAGAGGGGCATCAAGAAACAGACCAAATCAGAAGAAACGGTGCCTTGCTGCAGACGCAAGGGCCACTGCTTGTGCCCAATCCTTCAATCTCGCCTTAACGTCACTAGGATCATCACCTGAAAAAACACCAAAAAGGAGAAGGATTAATTAAAGGAACAATTAAGTTTCACGAGAATCGGATAAAAAGATACCGATCGTAAGTATCAAAATTAGGAAATGGAAAATTATGGTAATAAGGTAAATTATGCACTAACAACGGCTTGGAGGGAGTTTAGCTACTTTAATGACTTGGCTAGTTACTCGAAAAAATTAAGGCAATAAGGTAAATTATCCACTAACCAGGGCTTAAAATGGAGGAAGCTTAGCTACTTTAGCGGCTTGACCGGTTACAAAAATTAAGACAATAAGATAAAGAACACAATTTTGCTTCAATCTGGTGTGGAGGGAACTACTCATTTCTAATTAATTAAGGTGTAAATAATTAATAATATCATGTCACATATACGGGAAGAGGAGTTTATCCACTAACCAGGGCTTGAGATGTGCCAATTGCTGATGGTAGAATCGCCCCCGCTACTATTGGGCAGCTCCACCATCAGTTGATGTTCCAACTCGAAACCTAAATCTCTACAAGCCTTGACTTCTTCCAAGTCCATACACAGTGACTGATGCCCTCCTTTCGGCCGCGTAATCACAACCATTCCGCTACCACCACCGCCTTCGCTTTCTGTATTAAAACCCCCACTCCCCACATTCGTGCTCCCCGAACTTCTACCCGTTTTCTTCCTCCTTATCACCCCGCATTTCCGGGCATCGTTCTCACTAGCGTACTCTTTCAACTCATCCAAACCCATCCACCCACACCCCCGCGTTCTACGTCGCAGGGGAGTGGAGGGAAGTGAGCCGGACAACCAACTTGACGATGCCGTCTCCTCTTTTTCAGAATCCGACGAGTGATCCACCGCAACCTTACCGTCCTTGTCATTGGAGAATTCAACTTCCGCATCAGCATCGAAGCCTTCCATCTCATGACTACCATCATCAGTTCCGTCGTGATGAGAGGAAGAAAGAAACGTCATAGTCTCGTCCAGAGCCATGAAAGTACAGTAGTACTAAGCAGGTATGATGTTTTCAAATTCAGAAACGTACGAGTGGGATAATAACACGAATTGAATGTGTACTGCTTTATTGATAAGCACAAAAGGAGAGGATAAAGTTTCAGATTCCGCCAACCTATGCTATGATAAGTTATATGCCCAGAAGGATTTATATTACACAACTCTCTTGTGTGATTATTATTAAAATATAATATTTTTAAAAAAGTTAATTTTGTGTTAATTTAATAGATGAAAAAAAAAAAAGGATAAATAGTTAGATAAATTTATGTATAAAAATTTATTAAATAAAAAAATATTTTAATAATTTTTAAATAATTTAATAAAGAAAGTGTTTTAATAATTTTAAAAGGAGAAGTATAATTTCTTTCTTTCTTTCTTTGTTCCTTCCTCTACGTGTCACTTTCACTTTCAGTCGCTTGTTTTGTTTTGCTCGGATCTCTATCTGTCTTCTAGCACCGTAAGTTGTTTGGTAATTAGACTTCTTTTTCTTTTCTTTCCACGGCTATTGTATCGGGTTCGGCTGTTTACGGATAATGTTAAAGAGTTAATATTTGATGCATTGTTGATGGAAATTTTTTTTTCTATTATTATCATTTTATGGATTGAAGTATTCATAAATTTATTATAAAAGTAATATTTAGTAGGAGGGATCAACAAAATTATTTTCATAAAAGAGTATTGATGGTGAAAAATATTTTTTTAACCTACAGTGTATCAAATATTAACTTAATTTTAAAAAGTTATCGTTGATAACTTTTTCAAAACTCAAATAACTATTTAAAAAATTTATTATCAAGTACACTTTTTTTTTTTTAAAATGCAACTTTTGTATTAATATATATAACCAAATTGACTCTCTAAGGAGAAGAGAAAATTCGAGACAAGAGAAGTGAAAAAGAGAATACAGAAAACAAAGCATGGTCAAGAACTAGATTGCAACAAATGGAAAAAGAGATCCATGCTATTGCAATGACACCTGAACCTGCACCTGCTAACAATAATAAAATCTCACCAGTGCAGCTAGGAGCAAGAACTGATTGCAGCTAGTGGATTTATAATCCAATCCACCCAGCTGCAATGAAAATTGTTCCAGTGATTTGATAACCACAAAAACGTCAGCCACTGAATTGAATCGACGGTGGAACCAACGGAGTTTATCGTGGATTCAAAGATTGCTTTATTTCTTTATTGCCAAAGAACCCAAGCCGAAATCAAACGGATTGCAAACCACACTTGCGCTTGACACCGGCTGATAGAACGAGGGTAGGTGAGTTGAAGCACATGTTCGGTATCTATGCCCAAGAATGTTCCCATGTCGCACCATTTGAACACCAACTGCCATGTTGAAGCCGCAAAAGGGCAGCGCACCAAAGCATGACAGGAGGTCTCCAAAGGTGTGTTGCAGTTTGGGCAGCCTGTATCAGAAAGATGAACTCCACTCCTTAGAAGTTGAACCTGTGATGGAAGACGATCCAGAACAGCTCTCCAACAGAAGATATTGACTTTGCGCGGGATCCAGCTATTCCATGGTGCGTTAATCCCCGATCCAGGAAATTCCAGACGCTGCAAATCCACATCCGATGAGAGAGAGGCAACCGAGAATACTCCAGAAGGATGTATAGAGTAATCCCATTAATCTGCAACACCTGCATTTAACTTGACATTTTGAATACGGGTCAACATATTAAGTAACTCCCCTTCTTCTCTACCCCTTGGATTCCTTCTCCAACTAAGGTTCCAACTCCATAGATTATTGGTCCACTCTCCCCTATCTGCTATTTTGCAACCCAGATTTTGGTCCAATCGAGCTAACCCGTGAAAGGTTTTTTGTAAGGGCTCCTAACCTACCCAAATTTCTTTCCAGAAAAGTACGTTTTGATAAAATGTTAAGAATTAATCCTAAACATTTAAAATGTGGCTGGCCATTATTAAATAAAATAAATTATTTTAATCCTAATAGTTAAGACTTTGATAAGTTATATAATCAAAATATTATCTTAAGGTATTTTGAACAGATAAAAAATAAATAAAATATTTATTATCTAGTTAAATTTTCTTTAAATTAAAATTTTAAATAAATCATGACTTTCTACTTCAATTAGATGATCCATATAACTAAATATTATCTACCATAACACACTCACCTCGTCACACATACTTCTTTTTATAGTTTTTATTTATTATTACAAACATTTTATGTATTGAAAATATGGAACTACAAGTATATAATGTGATATTATAATATGATTTGATCTTTTAACAAAAAAATGTTTTAAAGAAAGAAATCGTGCTCCCACGTATTACGCCGGCCACATATAACCACCGAGTGTTAAAAAAAAAAAAAAATAACCACTGAAGCACATCACGTAGTTTAGGTTTGATAAAGGCGCAGATAATGAGGGCCTAGAGAAGCAAAATGCATTAGCAAATAAACAAAGTGAAAAAAAGGGGGGAAGTTTGAGAGATAAATTTGCATTTTTTTTTTTTGGTTTCCTCACTCTGCTTTTCTGCTCTGGACCATTCAAGGCACTACATTAGGTATTCTTCTCTTATAGGCTCCCGTAGATTTCTAAAATCCCAACATGATGAGAACATATGGATGTCCACTCATGAATTTCTCACATCTGTCATCATGGATGATAAGTGAGTTGGAAAAAAAAAACAATCAATATTTAATAATAGATAAATAAATAAATAAAATAGTTTTTTTGGTATAAAATTCATTAAAATTTTGATCAAATGGGATATATAAATTATAAATTAAAATATCAAAAGAAATATTGGATTGATCTATAGATATATACATTTTAATTTATGTGCCAAAATTATTTACTTTAATTAAAAGGGGACGGAGAGAGTAATTGAATCTGTTCAGTTACGAAGATAAACTGATGAAAGTCACGAAACAAAGGGGAGGGGCAGGGGCAGGGGTAGGGACAGGGGCTGCGGACTGGTTTGAGATCTTAATCTGATGATGGTTTGAGATCTTAATCTGATGAGGGATTGAGAAACAGAGAAAATGTGATATTTTTAGGAATCGAACTAGATTAAGGGTTTCTTTTTTTTTTTAATTAGATTGAATGGATTATAATTATAAATATATATATATATAGGTAGTAATAATTGGACTACATTCTTACTTAGCTGTAGCTGGGCTAGCTCTCTACCTAATGCGCCTCTCCAGGATCACCATGCATGCTTCATATAGGTAGGTCAATTTAGGCATTGTTTTTGTAAAGTTAAGAGAATGGTCTAACTTTTTCTTTTTCTTTTTGTAAAAAAATCATATGAATGTTGTTATGTGTATACTTCTCGATTTATTAGGAGATTTTAAACTTAAAAAATGAGAGGAATAAAAAAAGATGAATTTGTGAGTAATTGATAAGTAAATTATTTTTCTAGTTCACAGTGAAAAATAAGATAGTAGGTTTTAGTAGGTGGTGAAAAAATGTAAAAATTGGTGGTGAAAAAAAAAAATTATCATCCTCGCATCTCTGGTCATGGTTTTCTCTCTTCCCCTTTAGCCAAATCCTGAACACAGATCTTCTTCTTCTCCACCCCTCTTCCTCTGTTTTAATCTCTTGCTAAAAAAACTCATAAATTCGAAAAATATCACTTAATGGTTTGTCATCGTCGCTCGCGCCCCTTTGCCTCCTCTGGTGTTGTAATAGTAATTGGATCTTGGTTGGGAGTTAGAGAAGAGTGTAGCTTCTATCGTCCCTCTGACATTGTGGGTTTGCGGATCGGATCTGAACAAGAGCTAAGAACATAGAAACCAGTTTTCAGAGCTACAAAAATTTGGTTCATCGTGAATTAAAAAAATTCACTCATACTGAATTCAGGCGAGATCCGAAAAAATTGGGTGAATTTTTTTCTAATTCACCATGAAAAAGATGGGATAAAAAACAAAAAAAAAATCACTTAAAAAAATCCAACTTTGAAACCCCTATTAGTAGTAGATTTCCCTATTAGTAGTAGATTTTGACGGAAACCATAGCTGTGAAAAATCTAAAGCTGGTTAGGAAATTGAAAAGAGGAATTAAGAGAATCTACAATAATGTTAGTTATAAGACTTTTTAGTTAAATATATCTAGTAAAAATAGAAAAATTAGAAAGAAAAAAATTGATAAAGAGGAATTAAGAGCATCTACAACAATACTAGTTATAAGACTCTTTAGTTAAATATATCTAGTAAAAATAGAAAAATTAGAAGAAAAAAATTGATCCAGCAATACTAGTTATTACATTAGTTATAATAATTTTTACTATGTGACTATCTAAATTTGGGAATGAAGAGATAAAATGTTAATTTATTAGCTAAATAGTAATAATAGTTAGCATTGTTCTGATAAATTTGTTAAAATCACTAATAAAAATAATTTTTTTATTATTTTAACTAAAATTTTACTAAAAATTAATAGTTAATATTGTTATAGATACTCTAAATTTGACAATTTTGAGCCAATATTGCAGTTGTCCACATGTAGCTTTAACTTTCAAGACATGAGAAGCATCTAAGACTGAGCACCAGAAAGAGGAAGTGGAGCTGGAAAAGGACATAAATGGGAGTCAGGCAAAAAAGAAAAGAAAAAAAAAGCGGGTCTTAAAAAGATGACACTTACTACTAAAATGATTAACTTTTAAAACGTTACAATTTGGTCACTCCAAGATTTTTCGGATCGGGAATTTAAAGTGTGGCAAGTAGGGCTGAAAACGAGTCGAGCTGAGTATTAGATTGTTCATTTTAGGTTTGAAAATTATATCGAGTCTGAAATTGTGTTCAGCCTTGGCATGAAAATAATATGAACAATCTCGAACGAGCTTTAAATCAATTAAGCTCGAGTCGAGCTATAACTGTTCACAAATATTAATGAAAAAATTGGGATAAAATCGAACCGAGTCGAGAATTAAATTGTTCATGTTAGGCTTGATAAATGTATCGAACTTAAAATTTTGTTCAAACTTGACTTGAAAATAATATAAACGAGCTCGAACAAACTTTTAATCGAGTCGAACCCGAACCGAACTCGAATTGTTCGTTTAACTTTCACCCCTAGTGACAAGACAGCGAGGGCCAGCTGAAAACAAGACCAGTTGGTTAACTGCTTATGACCGCAAGCAAGCTAAGAATAATTTCCATTTAATCATTAGAATTTGGCCATTTAATGGTGGTGATTAATAAGCTCAATTGTAGTCCAAATTCATTCACGTAACTGGTGAAGTTGTCATCAGAACAAAGTTGTAATAATCAAATTTAATACGAGAGCTATATTTGGATAGGTACTTAAGGAGTAAGGACCAATGCTTG
Organism: Daphne laureola; assembly: GCA_038382905.1. Classification (NCBI taxonomy): domain Eukaryota; kingdom Viridiplantae; phylum Streptophyta; class Magnoliopsida; order Malvales; family Thymelaeaceae; genus Daphne; species Daphne laureola. The sequence continues at coordinate 11,792 of JBBYHH010133342.1, forward strand.
CAGAACCTAGAGCAATGATTCAACTACTTCTCTCTTTTTCATTCATGCTCCAACCACTTTAAGAATGATGGTTTTAACACTTGTTTTTACTTGCCCTCAGTTCACCACCACCATTTCTCAAAATAAATTTTCAACTTTGTCATTCTTCTTAAAATAAATTTTCAATTTTGTCATTCTCAATACATTTAATAATCTTAAATCTATTAAATCTTTATAAAATAATATTTTTTAAAATTTTTATTACTCACATATATCTTATTCATTAATCAAAACACATATTCTTAAATTTTCTAAATTTTTTTTCATCTCACACTGAACTGAGCCCAAGTGAACGAAGTCATGAAAAACTAGGAGTAGAATTTCGGAATGTGAAGTTCAAGGAAACACTAGTTAACTAACACTACAAATAATTATACCAAAAACCCGTAATTGGACGTTTCACTATACTCTTTATTCTGAGGTTTGAGTATATGTGCTGGGCATATTATGCCCAGCTTTACTCCGTCCATTCCGTCATAGTTATATATATATATAGAAAAAGAAAATCGAATTGGTACAATATTGTTGAGTTTTTTTTTTTTTGACTTGTTAAACATTGTAATATTGGGAATTTTTTTTATTCAAGGTTTGATATTTATTAACAATAGTTTTCTCAATATTGGATTTTTATTTTCTGGTCTGTTTAGAACTCTTCTAGGAGGACAGGTACACTATTGTTCAGACCATGAGTTAAATGTTTCAGACCATGATTTTTTAGTTCTATGATTTAATTGTTTCAGACCATGATTTAGTTGTTTCAGATCATGATTTAATTGTTTTAGACGATGATTTTTTAGCTCTATGATTTAATTGTTTCAGACCATGAGTGTGTATGTTTTGGTTGCTTTCATATGTTGTAGGTATTCTAGAAGTGGATTAGTTGTTGAATGAATGATTCAAATAAGAATGATTAATTGATTTTAGAAGTATAGTTTCGCTTTGGTATGGTTTCGCTTTGGTTTCATATATGTTTGTATGACATGTCGTTATGTTAGTGCAAGACTTGATAATTGTTAGTTGCTTGTAATCAGGAGTGTATTGGTTTCATACCTAAAATTCAGAGGCTTCACAGTTCACACACTTTATTTAATCAAAGAATTCCAGACAACGGGTGATTGATTCTATATGCTTTTAGTAATTTTAAAATATTAACACTTTCAGACATAAGATACCTACTTTCAGGCCTAGCACAATTGCTTGTGAAATCTCATACCATAGATGACACATCATGTTTGACCTTTTTACTTGCATTTAATTTCCATGAGGAACAACTCTGCACTTATGTTTACTGTTTGTGTTTTGTTGATTTTAATATATTAACAGTTTCAGACATAGACTACATACTTTTAGACAGTCTATTCATACTACTCTGTTTGTCTAGTAAAATCCAGAAATTCTACCAAATTACAGTGTATGCAAATTCTGACAACTTGCTAAAGGTATTAATTGTTATTATATATCAATTGAACTAGTTAAAATTGTATTGATTACTTTTTACATTTGTTGATATTGTAACAACTTGTGGTTTAGGTATCGAGAAGATGTCCATCAATGTTATGGTAGATGACGTTGCTGGAAAAAAAAGGGATGTTTGAATACGAAATGCCAACAGACGACAAAAAGAGTTTTGCGAAAAGTGGCAATGAAAATGCAGTGAAGTTAGACCTATGTAGTATAACTTTTGACATATTCCTTGTATTTGTTTTTGCATGTTGGGCTCCTTTTTGTGTAATATGGATATATATTTTATACTTTTAATTTTTTTAAGTCTCAGATGTCTCATATTAATTTTAGATTTTATATATGAGTTTTAGACGTTGCATATGAGTTTTAGACATAGTAAAATTAACAAATTATGTCTCTAAAATTCAATTGTTTCAAACATTTATATATGCAAATTAAAAAAAGGACGTTGGTTTTAATTTTAGACATATTATATGAGTATATAAAATACACATATTTATCATGACTTTCAGACATATGTACATAATTATAATTATAATTGTCACACGCGGTGTTTCACTTTCAGACATAAGTAATATTATTTTACTTTCATACATAACCATATTATAAGTGGTATATGAGTTTCAGACATATAAGGTGAGTTTTAGATGTATATTAATTCCAATATTATAAACTTCAACCTCTTTTCAACCTAAAAAGAGTATTTACACTTACAGGCTTAACATATGAGAGTTTCAGACATTACACATGAGTTTAAGATATAATACAAAAATAAACTGTGTAATATTTAGGTAATATTGGATAATAATATGTTTTAGACCTATCAAATGTTATTCTAGACTTGAAAATTAATCATAGGTATTTTTCATTAACCAGTTTCGAACATACAAAGTTTCACACTAAACTAAACAAGTAGAAATTCTAGAATATCGATTTAAGATCCATCGTACTTATTTTTAGACATGGTTCATGTAGTTTCAGACAGAATATATATATATATATATACCAGTAGTCTTCTGATACATAATAAAGCTCGATGTAAATACAACCACACGATGCGATGATGAAAGAGTAATACATAAGAGAAGTTTGTTCAACACATGAACTTAGAGAGAAAGAAGAAAGATAGAGTAGTT
>JBBYHH010133451.1:0-14430 GCA_038382905.1 Daphne laureola
GCAACAATGTTAAACCACAGTTAATATGTAGCATTTCCTCTAAGGAAGATACAAAAACTCCTAAAAAAATTCCAACCTAGTCAACTAAACTACAATATTGGCATACTGAAACAGAAACACTAGGATATTGAAGTTTATAGCTGCAAGCATGTCCCTAGCATTAACATACTCCAGTAAATGAGATCCCCATTCTAAATCTGAAATCTTACTCATTACTCAATCCAAAAGGGAAACCCAGGTTAGGTAACTAGGAGCTACGCCTACTACAGATGGTCCATGAAAACCAAATGCTCACTAAAAACTCAAACTTAAAACCTCCCAGAAGAGCTTCAACGCTAATATTTCACGAATACCAGACGAACCAGAGGCAAAAGCAAACTGCAAAGTACAAAACAAAGTAATTGAGAACCAAAAACGCAGAAGCGAATAACTGAGAGCTAACCCGTGCAGATCCAATCGCCGATTCGAGGGAGCCACTTGGAGTCGGCGGGGGTTTTAGCGTCGACGAGGAGGCGTGGCTGCTTGCATCGGTTGCAGAAGGATCGAAAAGCATAGTTCCGGTTGTTGCACCCACTGCACTCCCAATCTCCGTCGCGTCCCTCCCCCATTGTCAAGCTTCTGAAAATGAAAATCACAGAGCAGAACGATGATTTACAAGTACCACTCACATTTCACTTGTCTGACTTTGTAGTTTGTGGAGTGGTATCATTGTAAATGATAAAATGTCTGTGCTTGTTTATGACATAACTAAACCCTTGAAGTACTTGAGTAGATTTTTGGCAAAAAGCACAAATAAACCCATAAACTTTTCAGTTTGTTACGAATTGCAACTTTCGAAATTGTACTAACTTTGCCACTGCGTTTCATTTCTGATAATGTTTCAGGTAAAACAACAATGCAGATTGAGTATAAAGTTAAAACTAAAGTGTCTCTAGCTGTTCGGTTTAAAAAAATACACGCACGTTAAGAAAATATTGCGTTGTTTTCCTTTATCCTAACCGCGTCTAACTTTCTCAGTGATATTCTTTTAACGTATTTTTTTAATTGGACACTTGAAGACACTTTATGTTAAACTTCTCACTCAATCCGCGTCATTCTTACAAGTGAAAAAATCATCAGAATTCAGACCCATTGGCTAAATTGGTAGAATTACAAAAGTTCACTGGTTTATTCGACCGGATAAAACGTTCAATAACCGATCCGTAACAAATGGAAATGTACAAGGGTTTTGTGTGCTTTGTGCCTAGAGTTTTTACTATCACGCAGTAGAAATGTTTCTAACGCCATTATCAAAACCTTGGCTGGCTGGTTCTCGTCTTCTTCCCTTTTTCTCTTCATCCCGGACCTGCAGTAAACAAGTGATCTCGAAGGCGAAATTGTGCTACGAGGAAGAAGATCGGCGAGGAAGGAGAATTCTGCGCCGGCGAGTACGCAACTTCCCGGCAGTTCTCAGTGAGGTCCGGCGGAAACCCGGATTATTCCGGTGCAAGAAGTATCCGGAATCGGCTAGAACAGATTGTGACTGGAGTCGCGCCATTTCTTCACTGTTTGCCTGCTGGACCTTATTACCATGGTCTGAGCCAGTTTCCACTTTCTATGGAGCGGCGGCCTTGTGGTCGTGAATCGTAAATGCTGAAACTCTTTCGTGTTGGACGCCATTGTTATCAACTCGAGGATCCGATCAGGTTAGGGAATTGAATTTCTCTATTTCGTGTTCTTTAGATCATTTATGAATTCATAGTTCAATTGAGACTGGAGAACTAGCATTTGAGATTAGGAGAACTGAGAAGAACGCAGTTTGCCGCATTGGTTAGCAATAGATCTTCCTTTTCTGGTTATCTCAGTAGGAACAAGGAGGATACTGGGGAGGACCATCAATGGGTGACGCTAGGCTTTGTTCTTGTTGGATTTGCATTTGCTCTGGTTGATTTTTCCTTCTCTTTTCTCCAGGAAGTGAGTGAAGATGGCCAGTGGTCAGGTGACCAAGCGTGCTAAGTACAAGACTACAGTTAAGGATCCTGGAACTCCTGGCACTCTCAAGATGGTACTTTTTCGCTTTCCCGTTTCCAAATTTTGTTCAGGTTTCCCTCTATTGTTGGTTATTAGTGTGAAAAACGAGTGAATGGTTCTTTGGCTGAACAATCTATTTTTCCACAAAATGCTTTACGTTCATCTAAGAGTGTATCTGATAAGATTTTATTGTTGTGTCCAGATGCTGGAGAAATTTATTTTTGTTCCTCACAACCCAAAATCAGCAGCAAAGCTGGATGTGGATTTTAAATACATAAAAGGTAGGATGTGATATTTTAGTTACATGGAAGTCAATACTATTCGAGACCTTTACTTTTTGGTGATCTTATGTTGTTGACGCATGGTATATAGGCCAAAAGCACACGAAAGAGGGATCAAATAAACCACCATGGCTTAATATCACTAATAACCAGGTATAGTCTGGTGACATTTTGTTATGTGAACAATCCTGTGACTTTTATAAAGGTATTTTCCTTGCATGTCTAATGTCTATGGTTTACGTTGGGCAGAAGCAGAACTGATCAGTGCTGTTTTCATGTCATTATAGGGTGGGAGTTTCATTTTCGAGTTTGAAAATTTCTCTGACCTCCATGCTTGTCGAGAATTTGTGAGTAAGTTCAAAATTTATTAAGATATGAGTCTATGCACACGCTTCTTAAACATATGCACCATTTGACTTTCTCTTCTTTGTCAAAGTTTGACTTGAATTTATTCATGTTATATATTGTTAAAAAGCGCAGACACACACATGCAGATATGTACATAGAAGCTGGGACAGATGTAGTATATGGTTATTAATATATGCATCTACATTGGTACTCAGCCTTCTCCATTAATACTAAAGTCATTAATTGTTTCTGGTTCGTATGTAGGCAAAGTACTTTCAAAGTGTGGGGATGCTTCTGAAAATAAGGTTACTGTATCTCCGGGTGAACAACTTAGTGCAGAGGAAATGGAACTTAGAATAAAGCTGCTACAGGAGGATATGTAGGTTTATCTGTTTGAATTCCTTCCCTAAAAAATTGTTCAATTTACTTTCAGCATTTACTCTACAATTTATCTCTTAAACATTGTGACATATGAAGCTAAATAGTTTATCCCTAAATGATAATTTTTTTTGTAGTTTCCAAATATATTTTCTTAGTTCATTTTGACAAATTCTTTGTAGTAGTAATTTGAGTCAAACACAAACTTGAAAGTAAAATCTACAATTAGTTAAGGATGGAGGTAGTATATATAAGTAAAGAGTATCTTCAGTTGTTGATGATGTCTGAGGATTTTTTTGGCCCCTCTTTATTGGTTTGCTTTTACAATTAATTACTTAAGCTGAAAGTAATAAGAATGCTAATTATGCTGGATTGGAAATCCGAGGATCTATGCATCAATCTGAAATATAGACCGTTTAACTGTGAAGGGAACTGGGGGAAAAAAGAGTTAGTTAGCAATTAAATTATGCTGCGTAGCCGCGTGAACAAATTCTAAATGTTACATTATTAAGGTAGGAAAACATGTGTTTCTGTACCCTTTTAAATGTGTTGACGTTTATCAGCATTTTTTTAATGTAAGATAATGCATGCTAAGGATGTCTTTTTAATGCAAAGACTGAATCATTTTCTGGCGTTTGTTTTACTAATAGTATTTATATGGCCGAGCCTGATGGGTAGTAGGCATTCCTTAAACTTGGTTATTTGACAGTGAGTTGCAGAAACTTCACAAGCAACTAGTGATTACTGGTCATCTAACAGAAGCCGAATTCTTTGCAACACGCAAGGTTTGTACTTTTCATCTCAGATTGAAATATCATGCCGTTTCTTATAGTCATCTTAGAAAAAGCATCATTTAATAGCGTTTCCATGTGTTTGCACTTTGCAGAAGCTTCTGGAGAGGGAGGCTATAAAGAAAAGAAAACAGCGGGTTGGCCTTAAAAACGCCATGATCCCTGAGATTGCAAGTAATGGCCAGGTGCACTTCTTTTCTGTGTAAATTTACACCTGAGCCAAATTATACACTGTTCTTCCCAATGATTTTGATCATCTGCTATATATGCAAAATATTTATATTATTCCTCTGCATGTGCAGTCAAACCATTACAAATACAATTTAACACCAGAGCTCAAATTTCAGGTATGTCATATTGAGTGAAAAGGTTTCATTTACATATTCTTCTATCAAATATGTTCACATATATGATATAATCCTGTCAAATGTGTCATAGTAGTTTGACAGGCCTGTTATTGGCAGATCTTTGCAGAAAAGCCTGCTGTCCATAAGGCATTTCTAAATCTTGTTCCTAGCAAGGTAATTAAACCACTAAACCTTTAAATTATTTATATATTAATTAATCTTTGAAAATGATTATGCTTGTTTCTTTCTTTCTCCTATTTCTTTTCTTTTGGCTTTTTTAAAGATTGTTTCTCTGTTAGTGACTGGGTCCTTTGTTATCAGGTAGTTAAAAGCAATTATATGTGTATTTTTCCTTCATTTCAATTGTTGATCAAATTATTTTTATTTTTGCAAGATGTCAGAAAAAGAATTTTGGACAAAATATTTCAGAGCAGTATTAATCCAGAGTTCGAAAAATGCTAAAGCTGCTGCAGCTGAAGCTGCTGAAGATGAGGAGCTTGATCTTTTTCTCAGGCGAGATGACGTTTTAGTTAGTGAGGCTCGGCATAAGGTGATTACCTTCTTAACCCACTTTGCCTTAACATGCTTCTAAATCGTTTCATTCATTTTACTTATACAGTTCACGCATGTCATTTTATTTGTACAGGTCAGAAGGGTTGATCCTACCTTAGACATGGAAGCTGATTTTGGGGATGATTATACACATCTTCTGGTATGCTAAAAAAAAATATGGAGTACTATTGCTGAGCAACTTTTAGTAATTCTCATAACTGTCAAGTATCTACATTTCATGGAGCACAGACTTTAGCCAAGACAAAAAAAGAGCCCTGAACTGCCCCATTCATCATGAACATGAACTGAGTGAGACCATATCCTCCTATTTATTCTGTACTGTTGGCAAAATACCAACCTGGTTATCCTGAGCTAAAAGCTAGAGTTGACCGACTCATATCTTCTGGCCTAGTAATCAGGACTGTGAGAATGAAGGGTCATGTATGATGGATTTGATAACATGTAAACGGATCTGTTTGAGATAGATATGCTATGAAAATATGTCCGAAGAGCTTCCAACATCTTCTGTTTCGGGTACTGAGTTCAGATAGTGAAAAGTTTGTATTATGGTGGAGTAAACAACCTTAGAATTGTTTCTATGTTTTTTTGTACCTGTAATGGCATGTGTAGATGATGTCTTAACCGGAGGGCACGATCTTAAATTTGACGTTGCATCAAGTCATTTAATGTGGAAAGTCTTTCACCCATGGATGTCATTTTTCATGTTGGTAATAGGAATATTGGTTGGTCAAATATACAATAGAGATAAATGCTATGAGTAGTGTTTTCTTTTGTCTTTGACTTCATCTTGTGCTTCTGGCATATGTTGAATCCATACTGTTAATAGTTACTCTATCCTAGTTTCTTTGCAGTATTGGCGTGTGCATGGGTTTTAAGAAATTGGGCTGGTATGTGCGGTAAATGAGAGTATCTGGGGTAGATGAGTGAGAAAAGAAGGGCTGGTAAAGTAAATTCACTTCTAAATTACAAAGGAAATGTTGCAATTGCAAAGAACTTTGGATAACCTAAAATAGTAACTTTTGCAAAGAATTTGGAAGGAATTCAGTATGATTGTAATGATTGTCTTGGCTGGAGCATTTTGCATTCTTTTCTTAATTGTTTGTTTCTGTCTGACCTAGAAATTTTGTACTCCAAAAGGATATGCATTAGTAAGGCTCACATTGGTTCTGCTCTTGATCACAGTAGCAGTGGCCTTTTTGCTCAAAATCTTGGATTATTATGTCCACATTGTTTACTTTATTGGTTAATTTAATGTGTAATTTTTTTAAAAAGAAAAACGTTGGGTTCATTTTAAGTGTTTTTCCTTGTTTCTTTTCCCCTCTTTTCTTTGTTTTCAGGACCATGGAATCATTCATGATAGTGGTAAGGATAAGCTTGAACCACAGCATGAGCCATATCATAGAACATTATCCCAAGACATAAATAGGCATGCTGAAGTAGTTCTTGAAGGAAGATTTGTAGGTTGGTTCCATTTTTGTATCTTACCAAGTTGAGGTGTTATTCTTCATCTTTAATTTTTTTCCCCTGTAAATAAGTGAGGTTGGTATTTTCTTCTATCTAGTCCCTATCTTTTAGAGGCAGTAATACAAAATTTAATCTTTTCTTTTATAATGAACTCTGCAGATCTGTCTGAAGATACAAGGGTTCTCGCAGAGGCACTTGTGCAGTCAAAAAAGGGTTAGCATAATTCTTGTATTGGCCGTCAACTAATTGTTGCTTATATGGACTGCATTTTCCCTTTCTTATTGTGTCAAAAATTATCAGCTAAAGGTGAATCACATGATGATGCTAACCGTGAAAGATTGGATAGAATTACAAGGATGACTGGAATGGAGGATCTTCAACCCCCACAACAGCTACCACTAGCACAACTCTGTATCAAGGTGATGTTTTTGCTCTGTCGTTTTTGGAGCATAAGAGCAATGAAAAGTAATGAAAGAGAAGTATCAGAGGTTCAAAAAGAGAATGTGACAGTGGTGGGAAAATGGAAGAGAAACTTTTTTCAAATAAACGTTTTTCAAATAAATAGAAACTCGGCCTAAAATATGAATTCACCTATGATATTTAGTTACTACTACAATTTAGAGGTGAAAATACCCTTTGCAAGATCGGACATAATACCTGAAGACAGATTTTTACATGACTTTGAACATTAACATAAACAGCTTCGACCTTTGTCCCATGAAGGTTGATATGTTTTAGAATTGTGAAGTCCCCTAATGAACGACATACTTTCATATAGGTACTCTTTTTTTCTTTCAAATCTTACTCATGCCACTAAGTCATATGATTCGTTCATGTAGTTTGTATAATTTAATCAAGTATGGTAAATCATGCATACTATGTGACAAATCCTGAACAGTCCCAATAATTGCATAAACTAATAATGCAACATCAAAGGTTTTGTCTAATCATATAGTTGTTGTGAAGTTATGTTTCATTTTGTGCATTTTAATGTGATGATATCAACCTTGTAATGGAGCCTTTTGTATTGTTAACTACCTTTATTCACTGGAAATTTACGTGCAAGCGAAGTAAAACTATGACGATGATGCTTTCATCTTATTACTTCTCTCATAAGAGGGCTGTGTTAGGAAGGCAATGAAACTTAAATGTTGCCTCTTTACTTGCTTCAGTTTATAGTGTTGATTTGATTTAGTAGTTGGTAGCAATTATGTACCCATGCTGTTGACATATATCTTGGATTAAAGTGTAGCATGATGCTGGTGATAAAGGATGTGCCTAAAGGTCAAATAAGCTTATATCTTATGCTGTTTCAAATAGCTCTAAAGGTTGATGAAGTTGACCGCTTTAATTGCTTTATGTTGTGTGCTCTACCTTTCGCATATGGAAAGCTGGAGAGTATTTGTCCGTTCATTTATTATTCACAACTTCTGGGTTGCAAGATGAACCGCAAGATTCCTATTCGATGGGTCCTGTCGTGATCTTCAGTTTTGAGAGTTCACAGAATCCATGACCTCAAGTTGATAAATTGTTCTGATCAGAGAACCACTGCTTCTTTATTGATGTTTCATTTTTCTTCATTCTTCCAGGATCCTCGTGAGTACTTTGATTCCCAGCAAGCTAATGCACTTAGAACTTTTGGAGATGCTCATGCTGGGTATGAAGAGGTAAACTACAGCTTAAGCACGGAGGAAGCATACAATTGTCTGCGGGAGTCGATTGCTGACCTTGAGAATGCTCGCTTCAGGAATCCATTAGTTAAACCTGAATTCGCTCTTCAGGTATATATTTACTGTCACTTATTGTCAAATGTTTGATCATATGCATGCAAAGTATGTAATTGCTCCGGGTTCAGGTCCAATGCAAGACTTCATAGCTCGACTTCATATTTGCAACCTGTATCAGCTGTGTCAGAACATTAGGCTAAAGTAACCTGCAACAGAAAGCTAGTGCAACATGGATTATAGGAAGTATCATTTATGGAAAGTGTGAAAACTGAACTTTCTTTAATTGATTGTACGCTGTGAAGCTTCACTTGTCTTGTGGTTGAAGCCATTGTTGGGGCTCATGAGCTGGCTGTGACCAGTGGTGATGCCCAAATAACTCTTCCCACCTTGTCGCTTCTGTGGTATCCTAGCGGAATCTTCACTCAATCCATCTTCTATGCTGGCGGCGAAAAAGCACAGCACAAGCTGCGGAGAGGGTGTTCAACCGGGCATTGAAGAAGTTGCCATTACAGACCCCTCCACCGGATGAAGTCCCTGCAAGCACTGCCCTTATTAAGGTCATACGACTTGCGCAGCCTCGCAGAAAGCTTGTGGTGATACACATCTAGCTGTTGGTCAGTTGATCTTAGGTCTTGTTGAGGATTCGCAGATTGGGGGATTTGCTTAGGAGCCTGGGGTAATAGTTGGTAGAGTGAAATCCAAGGTCGAGAAGCTTCATGGGAACGAAGGGAAAAAGGTAGAGAGTGCTTCTGGGATACTAACTTCCAAGCTCTCAAGACCTATAGGAGGGATTTGGTTGAGCAGGCTGGGAAACTGGATCGAGATCAAAAGGGTCGTTGAAGATAAAACTAGATTGAGGGGCAAAACCACATGTTTGTAAGGACCAAAAAAGAAAAGGAATGAAGAGAGAGAAGATCTGGCTTTATGTGTCATTACATGTTAAATTATTTTAATTGCCCATCACAGTAAATTTACTGGTTTGGGTATAATAGGAGGAAGCAACAGAGAGCAATATCTTTTCAGTGAAATGACATGAGGTCTTATAGGAAGTGGCATAACTCCAGCAGCTTTAAGTAAATAAATTCACCCGTTGCAAAATAACAGTGTTCCAGTTTTAATTCTGTCATAAACCTCTTGTCTTTTTAAGAAGATATAAAATGGTCTCAGGATTGTATCAAATTGATATTGTTATCAAATATTGAATAGAACAGTGTACTCTTCGATGCCTTATAACAAAAGAAAGATCATCAGAAGTAATTATGTGATACTTGGACCTGTAACTGCATCCAATCCTTTTACATATCTTTTACCACTTTTCTGTATAAAATACTTATGTTGTGCTATCTTGGCTGAAAAACATAAACCGTTTCACTTGATAAAATAGGTTTTCGATGGTTTGACACACTGTATATCAACTACCAAATATAATACTGGCAACAACCCCAGAGAGAGTGTTCTGGACAGGTTGCCAAAAAAGACTAAAGAGGATCTGCTGATTGTGAGTAATTTTCTGTATGCCTTATCTTATATTTACCAGATAACTATATCATTTACTCAAGGGAAAATTCTTCATGTTTTCAGCAATGGGCTTCAATCTTGGAATTGCTTAAGCACTTCTGGTCATCATATCCCATCACTGCACCTCAACTTGGAGAAAAGGTTAACATTTCACTAGTTGTTTTGCTAATTATCTGCAGATACTCAAAGCTTATGTGGATACAGTTATGATTACATTTAGACATTAGTCAAGTGTCCTAGTGGCTTTGTTGACAAGGTTTATCTCCTTGACAGTTTCAAAACACATTCTAGTCAGTGTTTTACTTGTTTAGGGCAACATTCTTCTGTTATCTAGAAACAATGCCATCTTAGAGTGATATGCAGATTAGCTTTACATATCTAGTGCATGGTCTGCAAATCTTAGTTATGAATATTGTTCTGACATCATACTGAGAAACCATTTCAATATGATTCTCTAAGATTAGAGTGTCTATCTACTTATAATTGTCATATTTATGTTCGTCCCTTGGCTCTTTCACTTGCTCATTTGCAGGCAAGCCGACTAAAGGAAGCCATGTCACCAATTTATCGCCAGTTGGAGGTAATTTTTTTTAAAAAAAAAAAACTTTTGGATTACTTATCTCTTTTATTACTTGTGTTCATTGCTGAGAAAGGGATAGTCCTGAACGTGCTGTATTTCCTTTCCTAGTCGTTGGATGTAGACTTCTTTTCTTCCTCTTCTTTAAGAATGAGATTTTTCCAATCTCTTCTATCTCTTAGTTGATTGCACATTATTTTTGTAACATGTTCTATTTTTCTTTCTTTGCTTTTCTTTTGGAAAACCCAGGAGTTGAAGAAATCAGTTCCTTCAGAGCTCCGACATCAAGTTTCCCTCATTGTTCGTCCAATGCATCAGGTGAACAATAATACCCTGCCTTGGCACTCTAATGATCATTTCATATAAATAGTGCATAATGAAGGATGCGATCATAAACAATAGTGGATTGGTCTAACTCTTTATATTTGTCGTTAGTTCTGTCATCTGTGTTTCTTTAATTATCAATTAAGTTGGTGGAAAATCTAAAAGCATAAGTTAAGCTTGCTTAATTTTGAAGGGCAAGGGCATTCTGGTATTTTTAAGGTTTTGCATTTCATTAGTGTTGCTTTAATTCCAGAATAAATTTAGGGAGTCGTATTCTGAACCTGTTTAGGTTGCGTTTCTTTGTTTACGAGGTTATTACTTGCTAGTAATTCCTCAAACCCTTCATCCCAAATGTGCTGCCCCCTTTCCTTTGCTAATTACAAAGAAAAAGGGTAACACGTTGGGACAGAGGTAGTACTCCATCCGTCCCACAAAGATTGTTGTGTTTGAATTTGATATTTCAAGTTGCAGTATTTGACTCAAAACTTTTACTAAGATAAATAATGAAAAAAAGTTTAAAAAAAATATATATTTAGAAAGCTTAGATTGCAAATTATGATAAGCATATAGATTATTTAATTTTACATGTCTATGAATTCATAAAGATAAACTGTAGATTAAATTCTATGGAAAAAAAAAAAAAAACCCGCAAACTTTGTGGGACAGAGGGAGTAATCTTTAGGTTATATATTTTACAAATTTGAGAGCTTGGTGCTTTCTTTTGATTGGGTGATGTATTCTAGACCTTGGCATGATGCTTCTCTCTCGCTCTCACTGGGTGCCAATGCCATTCAAGCTCTGGTGTAAAGAAAGACATTTGTTGCACTGCATTATGATCCTGAAATGTAGCTGAACATATATGAACCATGCAGGCTCTGGATGCTGCAATGCAACATTATGATTCAGACCTCCAGAAGAGATCAGCAAGGAGTGCTGATAGACAAAATGGGGTGGTTCAGTAGAATGTGCATTCATTTCCAAAAACAGTTTTGGTCTCTACCGGAGTTTTTTTTTTCTTATGCGTTTGTTACTCTAAAAAAGCAAAGAGTAAGATCCAAGGAGATAGTACTGCAATCTTGTCTTTTTCCATTATGACAGCTTGCCATGGATTTAAAAGAAAACAAGGTAAGAAGACAACTGATTGATTTGCTTATTACAATGTCAGATTTTTAGGGAAGCAAAATTCTCTTGTAACTTGGTAGCGTCATTATAGCGCCCCTGATAACACTCAGGTACTGCGTTTTTGTATATATATTTGAATATTTTGATATATTGTTTCGACTGTTAAAGATATAATTCAGATTTTTCAGTTAGGTTTTTTGTTTTTTTTTTTTCCTATTGAAAAGATACATCCGGTGCAAGAGACTATTTGAATGACAAACTGCCCGTACAACCCGTAGCGTAATAACCGTCATTTTCGTCCCACTCAGGCATGTTCTATCAAACATTTTTTCAACACAAGGTTTATTTGAAAGATCATTATTATAAAATAAGTCAACAAGAACTTAGTGTGAATGCACTCTAGAAATGCGCGATCTGACCAAGCCAAGAACTGTAGAAAAGGTACAACAAGGATTAAACTGCACTGAACAACAAATCTAGACAATCAACACTCCTAGAATTACCTAAAAAAGCTAAGCAACAACGAATCACCATGGAGAATAGAAGATAACCAATAACGCCTCTGATACCCCTGAACGCTCTGAGTTAAATGGTATTAGTGCATCACGGTGTGTTATCAAGAGAGTTAGTAGCAGAATTAGCAAGTGTCACCACCCCTCTCGTCCGGAACTTTTAGAGGTGCGCGCGGGAGCTATGCAGGAGTGTGGAGGAAGAGGTGATGGTGAGATTTCTCCTGCTATCTTTCTAAAATAAATTTATAAACGCTGCGATGGGCGGAAACCATAACCCACGTATATGTAGCAGATTATATATATATATAAGTTTATATGACATGACAAACGTTTTTAAGTCTATATGCACATGTGCACGCAACATCTACAGAACATATAATTAAGTATTACACCTACTGTTTCAGATATCAGATTGTCTACTATGACAACCTTCCCAAAATGCTTGCTGCTGCTGCTGCTCTACCCCAAACTCTCAAAACAACCGCACACGGTCTAATCCGCCGGCTGGTTCGCCGATTTCCCTGAAATGATAATTATAAAGGTGTGAGTCTTCGAAAGGTACTCAATAAGAGCAACAGTAGAGGTAATGGTTTTAAACAAAACAATTCCTGCAAAGACATGGTTAGCAAAGAAACGTTAACCCTGCAACAGATGGTTAGTGTTCAGAACTAGATAAAAGTGTCTCGTAGGGCAATGCCATGAACCAAACATGCACAAGACATATCATAACATACATACATAGCATCACACACAACAACAACAATCAACAAGCATACAAAGCATATATTTACATTGCCCCGCGGGATCACACTCTCAGAATTCCTGCAATCAAGAACAACCCAAATACAAATATAATATACTTCATCCGTCCTCAAAAGATTGTATCATTTATTTTGACAGTTTCACTGTATTTAATCTATGATTTATTTTCATGTATTTTTAGGTATTGAAAACTTGAAAATTCATTTGAGAACCATTATTTGATATCCAAATTTACTAAATATATTTTTTCTTATTTTTTTACACTGTTTATCTTTATTAAAAATTAAGTCAAATATTAAATATTGAACTAATAAAGTTAAATAATATAATTTTTTAAGGACGGAGGGAGTATTAAATATTGTGAAAACAACATAGAATAGCATGAGAGTATTTTTTTATGAATATTTGGATACATAAAAGTTAAATAATGTGCACAACTTCCAAAATGCACTGGTATGTGAAGATATATCGGGGAATTATAAAAAAAAAAACTCTGAGGTTTGCTGTATTGTTCACTTACCTTCCGTATTTTCAAAATCCTTTGTTTACCACCCTGAGGTATGATTAATTATACAAACCCCCTCCCCCCCCCCCCCCAAATTTTTTTTTGTGCAGTCATTTTGGTGGGACCCACATGTCAAATGATAAAAATAACCCTGGAGCAATTTTTTCCTCCAACTATTGGCACAGGTAACCAAGTTTCGCATCGTTTGTACTTCTAGGCCGGCGCTTCAGAATGGGTTTGAGCAGAGGCAAAACGTAAACACAGAGAGGAAACCGTTCGTTTCGTTCTCCTTCTTCATTTCGCTAGGGTTTTCAACAGAGGTAGGGGAAAGTGTTCGAAGCAGAGCGAAGCATTTGCAACCGAGGTGGAATTCTTCAGTGACGAGGTAAGAAAACTCCATCCCTGTTATTCTTCGCTCCTCTATAATTTTCAACAAAGAGTTCTTAAAAACAAGAATTTGATGTTAGTTTTGTTTGATTTATTTATTTTTAAAGTATATACTGTGTTAGGGTTGTCATCTCTGTTTGTTCTTTTAAATTTCTGTAGGTATGGGGGACTATCGGATTATGTTCATGAAGGATGATGGTAAGTTACATGATAATCCACCTTTCTACATTGAGTATGGTGTTGATCCAGACTGTTATTCTCTGTTGGATGCATATGAGATCATCCACAAACACGATGGGCTTGGTGATAATATAGTTGTCATCGGTATGGTGGGTAATGGGTCTGTAGCTATTAACAATGATCAGGATTTGTTGATGGCATGGAACACTATATTAGGGACTACTAATAATACACTACGGTTATGGATTAAGTTTGAAAGAGTTGAACCTACAAACATTGTTGAAGAACCTGTTGTGCAGGAAAGTGGTGTAGATGATGAAGAACCTGTTGCTATAAATCAGGGGAATGATCCTGATGATGAAGAACAGGGAGCTGGTTTAGATGATGAAGAACATGGAGTTGGTTTAAATGATGAAAGGCAGGGGGTTGGTTTAAATGATGAAAAGCAGGGGGCTGGTTTAGATGATGGGGAACATGGAGTTGGTTTAAATGATGAAAGGCAGGGGGCTGGTTTAGATGATGAAAGACAGAGGGCTGGTAGGGATAATGTCACCACCGCCCACCGTGATACCCTTTTTGCCGGAACGGGTTACTGTGCGGAAGCGTCTCATCTTACGGCGGCTG
>JBBYHH010133562.1:0-14430 GCA_038382905.1 Daphne laureola
CTTCCTCTTTGTTCTCACTTAGCTCCATGAGCTCAAGTACCATTTCAAATGATCTTGGTGCGCCAAGAATTCCAACAGACAACACTTCATCTGCTACTTCACTTCATCTGCTAAACAACTAAGGAGTACAAACAACACAATACAAAAAAGTACTAAGTCCTAAACCCCTAAACACAAAAGCAGGTAACATCTGCTACTTCACTTCATAATTACTGCACCTTCACTTCATCAGCCACAACATCACCAAGAACAATAAGGACAGAAGGCACACTCATGATTACTTGTTGCAGCTTCAGTTCTTCAACCAAAGAGCTAAAGCAACAACAAAGACCAGTAGCACACAAGTCATGGTGCTCCAAACTTCGTGCCACTTAAGTCTCCTCTTCAATGCCCCATTCTCAGTAATGCACTTCATCAATGCAATTTGCTGATTCACATCATTATCTGACAAGAACTCAGCAAGAGATTTCACCTCACCATGCTCCTTCCTCAATGCCACAAGCTTTGTTTGTGCACGTATGGCCCAATCCCACACGTAATCCCTCTTCTCCTCAGTGCACTAAAACAGGTCAAAGCATAACATCAGAGCATTTCTCATCATATCAGAGAATAACTAACCCTAACTAAAGCATAACATTACTGGTTTATGACTTACAAACCTACAATATAAACTAACCATCAATCCACTCAACATACTACAAAATACCACCAAGAGATTACCTTTCTCGCAGCATTAGAGCCATAAATCTCCCTGCAATAGTCATCTTCGCGCTGACGAGTGTCCCGGCTATCCACATTATCGGAATCAGATGAAGAGGGTAGACTCACCATTTCCTTGGTTGCCTGTGCCAAATCGCCACTCGCCAAATCGCCACAATCAGAGCTCCAACGCCTTGCCCACTCAAACCCTAGCCCCAAATCCCTTTCCACTAATTTTACTGCCAACTCTGCCTTCCCAAACCATTTCCACCGGGCAAATATAAGAAGGCGGTTGACTCAGCCGACACATCGATTGAGAAGAGATACGTGGAAACAACTTAATGGGGCACAGTGGCCGTCAGGCAAAGTGATAGCATTGTGAGACCAACAAACTTATTATGTGGCAACTAACTACCAACAAACATATAGGAAGCTGGCAATTTAGGGATTTCTTTTGAACGAGTGGTAGTTTGGGTCCAAACCTCAAACGTTGAGGGCATTTTGAGACATTTTCCCTTTAAAAAACCCACAAACCCAACTTTACACCCATATAAGTGAGTGTCTATAACAATTTTATATGTTTATCAAGTTAATCTTTCATTCCTAATTGACTCTTTTAACCTTAATATCAAATTTTAAAAACTTGTGTTTTGTTCTAAAAAGTTTCGAAAGAGCAAAGTACCTTTCAATCATGGCAAATCATTCACGAAAACAAAGATTGCATAAGAGAATTCCATGAGGAAATATATTTTTTTTATACAAAAAGGGTAAGGGGTTGGGAATATCGGGGTTCGAATTCGAGACTTCTATAAATGTCTTCAAGAAAATGATCACTAGATCAAGTGCTGAGGACACCATGAAAAAATATTTATATCTACCAAAAAGCTTTATTTATCTTAATTCCATTAAAAGAATAATAATTGTTCATCCTATTATGTATACTACTATTATTTCCCAAGTAGCATTCTCTCTCCGTTCCTATTTAATAATTACATTTGATTTTTAAACTTTTATTTGATTAAAAAATTTGGTAGAAAGAAATTTTTCAAAAAAATTAAAAAAATTATTTTTAAAAACTAGACATATTGATTTATTTTATCTACTTAACATTTTACATCAAAATATATATAAAAAATATATATAAATTAAACACTAAAAAAGAAAGAAACGTAAATCTTTCTTATAATTTTATTTTGGAGAGAGAGAATAGAAAGAGAAGAGGATACTGCCTCAGCCATTTGAAGCCAATCAAAAGTCTCCATTATATTTCCTCTCCTCATCCCATCCCTCTCTTCAATTCAACTCCCTTTATATTACCTCTCCATCTCCACATCCAGTCACTGCAATTGCATGCTCTCTGCGCTTCAACTCAACTCATCACATTCTTTCTTCCATTCCTCCCCAAAATTACCCACAACAAACCACAAAATGACATCCAACTCCTTAACCTCACTCCGCCACCACCACTCCCTCTTCTCCGGCAACCGCCCTCTCTCCTCCGACACCGCCGCCACTCCCCCCACCCTCTTCCTCAAATTCCCCTATCCGACCACCACTCCACCCTTTCTCACCACCACCGCCGTATTCTCCCCCTCATCCGCCACTTCCTCCGCCGCCGCACCATCC
Organism: Daphne laureola; assembly: GCA_038382905.1. Classification (NCBI taxonomy): domain Eukaryota; kingdom Viridiplantae; phylum Streptophyta; class Magnoliopsida; order Malvales; family Thymelaeaceae; genus Daphne; species Daphne laureola. The sequence continues at coordinate 2,326 of JBBYHH010133562.1, forward strand.
ACCTCCCGACCCGCCTCCCTCGACGCCCTCCGCCAACACCTCACGGCGCAAAACTTCCGCAACGCGGACGAGGAAACCCGCCGCCTCCTCATAATCCTCGCCGGCGAACCCGCCCAGAAGCGCGGGTACGTCTTCTTCTCCGAGGTGCAGTTCATCTCCGCCGCGGACCTGAAGGCCATCGACGAACTCTGGCGAGATCACAGCAACAACAGGTTCGGGTACAGCGTGCAGCGGAAGATATGGATGAAGAAATGTAAGAAAGACTTCACCAAACTGTTCATGAAACTGGGTTGGATGAAGAAGCTTGAAACAGAGGTTGAGCAGTACAATTACAGAGCTTTCCCGGAGGAGTTCACGTGGGAACTTAACGGCGAGACGCCGGAAGGGCACTTGCCGTTAACCAATGCTCTGAGAGGGACACAGTTATTTAACAGTATTCTCTGTCATCCGGCATTTGAGGCTGATGAGGAAGAAGAAGAAGAAGAAACGAATGGAGCACTGCCATTGACGACGAACAGGGTATTTAAAACGAATTACACCTTTTAAAATCTGTTTCACCAGGATTTACGAGCAATGTAGTTTATTTGTAATAAGTAATACAGAGAAGAGAAGAACGGAAAATAGAAACGAAAAATGGATAATAATAAGGAGTATGTTTTATAGAGTACAATTCATCATTTAAATGTAAGGTGATAAGTTAATTACAAAAATTAATGCATATAAATCAGTGAAATAAGTATCCCATTGCTTTTTTTCTTGTTTACAAAGCTTTTTAAGGATTGGAATCATTATCAGTTCCTGTACTTGTTTTCGGTTTAAATAGCAAAATCATCACTTGTTTGTTTAAGTGCATGAAACTAAAGTTCAAACAAGTGGCTGGTGGACACGTGAGAAACAGACAATGCAAAGTGGACGCCTTTCTTTTGCCGTTTCAGGTGTCTTATTCTAAACCTCAAATTAAGTGGTCGACAAGGTTTCCCACAGTAACAAAGCGTGTCATTTATAAATGCAAAAACTAACTGGGGAAAAAGTTTGAAATTTAGACATAATTTTTTTTTTGTTTTTTTGGGAAATTTAGGAAAAAGAACACAACATAACTGTAGCATTTAATTTTCAATTTTGTATTTGAATTAAAGTACTATTAAAATAATTTATCAAAGATTACTCCATATTTGAAACTACAAAGCAAAAATTACTTTTTAGTAGTAACATTTAATTTCATGTCATAATATTGAAGATAGGCTGAAAACTAATTTGACCATTTTTTCGAGGATGGAGTATTTCTCATTAGTAAGCTCTGCGCACTTCCCAGTGCATCTCTGCAAGTCTCAAGAAATATACAGTCTTGTTTCAAACTTTCAGTACCCAGTCTAAGAATAACCAGAAATGCAGATGCTATGCACAAGGGCATAATCTCTTGGTGTTTTGATGCGAACCCTCACAGGAGAGCATTGACTGTGATTTTGTGAATAGACATGCTCCTGGATTCTGAAAAAGCATGAGCCATGTAGCCAATTATTAGATATGGAAATGGAGTATGATTTTGCTGAAGAACATTTTATCGCATCATTGCATACATTGACAACCCAAACAAAATTTTAAAGGAAAAAGTTTGATCAAAGCATTCTCAGACTATACAAAATTAACTCAGAAAATTAGCAAAACCAACTGCTTCTCAGCTTCGTTAAACTTATAGAGTAATATAATCATTCAACACAGATCATGCAATCCTTTACCAACATGATTTTTATGTTCTGACCACCTCATAAGACGAATCTAATCCACCTATTACAAGTATACGCCAAAATCTTACCTACTGGTTGAATTCAGGGGTTTAAGAGGCTAATAACAAGGTCAAAGTTTAAAACGCCCTAGAGCCACCACATGTCTAGAAAAACAATTGAACCCAGAACCAGACAGAGACTAATGTGAAAGAAAAGGATGAACCTGCAAACATCTAATACTGCTTAAAATCAACTGAAGCAACAATGACCCCCTTAATTCACTTCACTGAATCACAGGATAGAACCCATAAACTGGCAGAGATGTTCATTTTAATAGTAGTTGATAGGAGTATTAGATTCGCATAAATACTTGAAGTTATTAGAAACAAGTACATTTTAGTTGTTTGGACTAGATTAGTTAATCACTGGATAATTGGTAAGGTCTCCTTTAGTTCAGATCCAGGTCCAGGTCACCTAGCTCAACCCAGTCTCCATATAGGAGAGCATCACAAGATACTTGGTGAAGCACAATCACGTGAACACAGAGTTGAAAGGAGACAGAAAGTATACCAAATGCTGGGGCGCATCATCCACGACTTCTGCTGGTTGGTCTGAGCCAGTGCTGGCCAGACATCCTCCTTTGCACCTCATATATTTCTGTAAGCTGCTCCAGACCAAATAAAGAAAAAAGTAAAGAAAGGTGAAGCAGTGCATATAACTCATATATCATGTACTTGAAAATTGTGGACCCATATATAGAGTGACTTCTCAACCCCAAATATAAGGTGGCGTTCTCATTTTAATACTATTATTTAACTAGAATTCTTGATAAAAGGGTTACGGAAAAAAAAAACGCAAATAGAATAAGAGTAATAAACATCTTGTCCCTATTCAATAAGACTTGTGCTTTCATAAAAGTATACAACAAACTTCCATTACAACTCATAGAATAAATTTACAAATCTCTCTTATCGGTAAAACTACAACTTCTATTATTTCCTTGGTGCAAGTACTTTTTATGTTCTGCGAGAATGCAGTATATATGAATGAACAATTGGACAGGTTGCCTGCAAGAGTTGGGGCCATGAACGAGATATTGTTCGCTGACAAGCCGGCACAACCAGAAATAAAATGAGTCTGTATCTTTTATATACTAGTAGTATATAATAAAATAAAAAGGAGGACGTTTGGAGAACTGCAGACAATGTCAACAACTAGACTAACATGGACGTCTGTCTAGTATTTGTGTGCAATGACATGCTCATGTGTGCAAATATCTAGATCACTCTCTGCACTATTGTTTGTGATGAACCTACACAAATAGAGTTTCATGTTGTGAAACGTTCCTTATACTGCTTTCTCAAAGTGAAATCAAAACAAAAGATGTAATGCCCTGTGGTGTTTTGTGTTTCTCTGATATGCCACAAAATGCGGAACTAGCGGCCAATTTGGCAAGGCTTAAACAATTTGCTTAAGCCTAAACCTTATGAAATTACATAATTGCCATTTAGAAGTATTTAGAACTATCAAACAAATTTATTGGCACAAGTGTAAATACTTAAAGAAAACTGGACTTTAGTTAGCAAAATTATGTGGGGCCTTTCAGCCTTTTGCTTAAGCCAAAGGCTTTTCACCATCCAAATAGTCTGTAAATCCCAAGAAATAAGAAACTTACATGTCACACTGATTAAGTACCAACAGCTTATTTGGGACACATGATTGGCCATTTGACTTGCAAGCTGAATCACAGGACTCCCCTTGCCTATCTTCAAAAAAAAAAAGAATTAGCAGAAAATAATGTAACTGATGCATCAAAAACTCAATCAAGGGAAAACAGTTAGTTCACCTTCCAAAAACTACGTTTATCCCACTCAGTCTAGCTTCTGCTATTGTAAGGCCAGTCCCTGTAGCATTTATTACATAGGTTTAAAGCTCCAGCAAGGAAACAATATATTATTCGGTAGTTGTGAAATAATACAGCACCAATTGGTCAAAAGTGCCAACAAACAATGTGCACTGTCAAAAAAGTGCATCCATTAAAGTAACTAAGACATGCAGGACCATACCAGAAAGATTAAAATGTTCTGAAAAACAATGATGAAAGTCACTTAGATAAGCATTTTCGTGAACCTGAAAATTGGAAAGAAAAAAAAAATTAGTTTCATGTCTTTGTTGCAATGGTTTTATAGTCAAAACTGCTATATAGACGGTGATGCCGGTCTTGGAGGCTATCGTGAGTCATACTTGCTATGCATGACACAAGTGCTCCATTAGCATCATATAGATAAGTAGTTTTTGATACGAAATCTGTTGGCAATATATATACATATATAAATTTTATTTTTTTGCACTATTCCTTGTCAACCTGTGAATTCGCAAAGTAACATCCAAATTGATTTACCAAATAATACTGAGAGCTGTCATTTTATAAGCTTCTACTGACCAAGATAGTGCTTACCACACTCGCTGAATTATGACGGCATCTTCCAGAACAAAAATCAAAAACACCTCCATACATCCCTATAAAAGAGAATCAGTAAACAATGCATCAACTTGATGCATATTAGAAAGAAGAAAACAAAAAGAAACAACAAATTAACATTCGCACACAGTCAACCCAAACTAAATTGTAGTAGTTACAAAGCAGAAACCATTCCGGGAAATCTTCCCATATCATCTCAGGCTCACTTCCCCTCTCTCATGTTTGAGTTATATGCTCCTGTCTAGGATCAGGAACTCCATAAAAGCACCCTTTCAAGATTTGCTGAGGTATCATCATCTAATTCCTAAAAATGCACTCTTCTAACAATGAATTAACTTCTTGCAATCAACAGTTAATTCTGTAGAGTGAAGAAAATATATAATGTTTTGAAACCTTTTCCTGTGTTCTTTAGCTGTACTCCTATCATTTTATCATTACGTAATTCATTGACTGACATTCCATGATCTTTAATCAGGTGTCTCGAACTCGATATGCATGTATAAATTATCACAATAGAATGTAATAAAGTTCGAATCTTCCGATTTATAGAAGCATCTACTGTTAAAAACTATGGTAAACAACGTGGAAAGATTAAATCAAAGGTCTTACCTGCAGTCAGTGGCTTTGCTACTTTTACTTTCAGCACTTGTTCCTTTTGTGTCTGTAGATTAAATCCAAGAAATCAGAGGCTTTTAAAACCTCATACAAAGGAAATCCTCTTGGAAACTATCAATACCATTAGCAGGAAAAAGAAAAACATACTCGTGATGGGTGCAAACAACATGAAACACAATATTCATAGGAGGTACAACACTCCGAGACAAGGTTGCAACCACTGCAGAAAAGGGACAAAAATTTCATATGGACTGTCAAGGATAATAAGCACCAGAGTATTACTTAGGAGAAGCACAAACTCACTGACAAGAGAACTTTTCTCCTCTTTCAGGGCAACAGCGGGACTGTGGATCTAGTGACAGAGCATCACATACATAACCTATATAACAAAACGAGAGTTTCATTATATGGACTCCTTTGAGGGGACTGATAATTTATGTGGTTTGAGATAAATCCCCAATTTCCCATAACAGATATCTCTAATAAATGAGCACAAGGAAAGTAACTGAATTAGAAATGGTTGAGCACAGTAGTGAGGTCAAACTTCAGCTAATGAGTAATGACCATGATACAATACAAGAGGTAAGTACTATAACAGAGTATGAAACAGTTAAAAAATTATAATAAGAAAAAGCAGAAGATCGATGAGCAAACCTAGTTTAAACAACTCCAAAGTCTAAGCTCAACAGTGAATGATGTTGGATGGTATGAAATCAAAATTAGAGTGAAGGAATTAAGTAAAAGGCTAGAGACACAAAAGGGATAAAATACATGCAAAATTCAAATAACGATGATTCTACCTAGGCAACTAAACATTCACTTCACTGTGTAGGTTTGAGCAAGAAGGATGATTGCAAACGATGCTAAAACTAGTAGCATTTGCAATCCTGACAAATCATGCTAAAGAATAGTTGTGTTACTAAGAAAAATCTATAACCAAAACAGAATGCCACCAAATACAACCCTGCATCTCCAGAACAAATTCAAGTATTGGATGTCTAGAGAACCATGACCAACTCAGGCCCTCAGTATAAGGATGAGATCAAAAGAAAATTAGGTAAACTCCTCTCTTGATAACTACTTGCTAATTAGCTGAGCAATACATATTGCTCAATGCATGCAAACATGTTCTTTCCACCAAAACTGAGTAGATGCCAAGCTTAATTCTCCCAACTTCAACACTGTTTCCAGATACTAAAAATGAGATGCTTACCATTATCATCGGATAATAAATATCTCCCTTGAACTGTAGTCCGACACATAAGCCGATCTATAAATCCAATCTCTTTCCTATAATGCAATAGGGAAATGAGGAAACCAAGTTTTTCCAAGGCAAACAAATGTCAATTTTCTCGAAACAAGAGTTAACTGATAATCAAGAATGTTAACATCCAGATGAGTTGCATCCCACAGTCATTTTAGTCCCTACGGGAAACCATACAGGAAGCTGAAGAGTAAATGCCTGGAAGCATCTCGATGTGAAACTTCGAGCAGGCAGATATTAATTGGAAACCAGAACGAATGAATCAAGATTCAAGAAACATGATCAAAAGAAAATGAATCAAGGCAATAGCAAGAAGGAATTCACGTAAACTTGGACATCTAGGAAAAGAGAGAGAGAGATCCGAGGCGTAGGGATATTAACTAGTGAAAGAAATCGATCACCTGATTGCTGAAACCGTGAGGAGGAACTGAAACATGATGAGTGAAGCCGTGATGAACGACCCCGAGGACACCATGCGGTGTTCTCGTAATCTCATCTGGTAAATTTATTTCAGGATCAGTTCTTCACATTCTGGGAATTGGGATTCTCGTTTCCTCTGCTGTTACAGCAGCATGCTGTTTTCAATCTTTAGGCGTACCGCTGCCGGGAAATGATTCCTGGATTACAGAGAAAACAGCGTGCAATTAGACTTTAGGAAACTATAAAAAAACCTATAAGATTTGTTATAATTTTCATTTTACCCCTCATTTTCGAAATTCTCGGAAACATCCCATGACGTTTGTGAAAATGTACAAAAACCGCCTGACACTAAGCACAGTTAATTATTCCGTTAGAGTTTTAAGTTTAATTATAAAAATTAGATTTAAATATACATCACTAGCATGAATTATGACAAAATAGGTAAATAAACGCATGAATAAAAAACGATGCGAATAAAGGCTCAAACTATTTAAATTATGCAGATAAGAGCCTGAGTTTTGGAAAAAACGATGCAAATAAGGGTCTAAATGAGACTCTCATCTACTTCAAATCACTATGATTCAGGTTCTTATCTGCATCATTTTTTATTCAGACCCTTATTTATTCACTTTTTCATAATTCAGAATACTGATATGTATTTAAGTCTAAAAATTAAACAATAATTTTTTTAACCTTAACAATTATACGCTAAATTTTTAGCCCATTTACAATTCCAACCCCCACTTTCTCCACTCCACCAATAAACAATCTGAAGCCTCTACAATTGAAGGCGGCTTTTAGATTGAAGTACAAAAACCATTGCCAATCAAAAGTTGATAGATATGGCATATACTGAGACTGGGATGATACTCTTTCCTTATCACAAAGATTGAGACATTTGACTTTTTATTTTGTGTTTGACTTAATTTTTAGTAAAGAATAATTTATTAAAAATAATTTTAAAAAATATATTTAGAAACTACACATTTATTTAACATATGCATATAAATTATTTGACATTATATGTCAATATATTGAAGAAAAAAATCATAGATTAAATGTTAAAAACAAAATATTATAATCTTTATGGGACGAATGAAGTATTTTTTAGGCAAAAAGCACCATAAAAACCCTAAATTGTTCCTCTTGTCTCATTTTGGCCACTTAACTATTAGATCGGCTGAATAAATCATTCAACTTCTAAATGTGTATCAATTTGATCATTAGAGTTATTTTTGTTTAGAAACTAACCATAACTTTTCAATTTTTACTAATCACTCCTTATAATCATGTTTCATCCACCAAGACCATCTTCCTTAGAAAAGGGTCGAGACCACCTGGTGGTGGTAATGCAGCGACAACTTATTGTTAGGGTTCGAGAGCTTGAATGAGGCACGCCAGGAGTTGGTGAGCTGCTGGGAGGAGGTTGTAAGATTGGATTGAGAGAAGGATTGGAGAGAGAATTTCGACAAGCTGGGGCAGAGGACGTGCCAAGATCACGATGGTCAGGCAGCCGAACAAGGAGGCGCGGGGGTTCTACGGCGGCAGAGGGGTGTAATAGGGCTCATAGCCATATGGATTCAGATTTTGTTGGTGGGTATATGCGGTTGTGACAGGTGCTGGACGCTGGCCATTCGCGACGGAACTGGGTAGCCGCAAAATGAATCTGAAAGCGTCCTGCATCGGTGAATCGAATCAGTTCCGCTACTTCTTTGGATTTGAGAGAAGAATTGGGTCCGATTGGAATTTGAGCAAGGACGAATTGGTGCAGTTTTTTTTATGTTTGGTAATGGAAAAGATTCGGGAACTAGGGAAGAAAGGAATTACCATCAGATTTTAGGTTGTGAATGGGAAAGAGAAAGGAGGGAGAGAAGAAGATGGTCTTGGTGGATATAATATGATTATAAGGAGTGATTAGTAAAAATTAAAAAGTTATGGATAGATTTTGAACAAAAAAACTCTCTAATGGTCAAATTAATATACATTTAGAAGTTGAATGGTTTATTCGGCGGATCTAACAGTTAAGTGGCCAAAATGAGACAAGAACAACAGTTTAGGGTTTTTATGGTGCTTTTTGCCATATTTTGTAACATGAAAAACATCAATACTGGTGTAGTCTCGTGTTTGTCTTTTGAGTTTTGACATTGTTTATAATATAGGGAATAAACTGTAGTTTCACCGTAACCTCAAGGGCATATGCAGACTCCAGTTATGATTATACACCCGATAGTCCATTTTCAAGAATCGGGTGGTCAAATCTCAAATGTCCAACATCCATCGGCAGCAACATTTGCTCCGGCTGGTGCTCTCATGTCGCATGATCACCGCCCAGGTGACGCAGCAAGGAAGCTCCACCATCATCGCCATGGCGTCGTCGACGGAGCAAGAATTCCTTCCGCAGTTCCACGCCAAGCTCGACCGCTTCCCTCGCTCCAATCGCTTATGGGACGCCAAGGTCGCCTCCAGAGTCGGTGAGAAGCTCGCCTTCCGATTGAAAGACGTCGGAGTCAGCAGCATCTCGATCGATGTTCACGAGGAGATCTCCAGGCCGATCCAGCAGAGGAAACTTGTTCTGCCGCTCTTTGATTCGGTCCGCCGCGTCGGCGTCCAGGTTGACGGCGCCGACAGCTTGAGGGATATCGGTCCTGGTTACGTCTAACGCCTCTCATTCTCGCCGATGATCTAGGTAAACAGCAATTAACTCTTAAGTTGTAATCTCAATATTTGGGTGGTTTTTTTTTTTTCTTCTTTTTCATTCGTTATGATTACATCACACGATTGGAAATATGAAGAATCAGATTGTACTGTATCTCAGAAATTCACACCAATTAATTGAGAATCCATCACTCTTTGTGATAATATTGCTCTATAGTTTGGAGTTAAACTTTTCAGACCTTGTTACGCAGTTAGAACAGAGACATGAAATTGTGATGTTTCCAGAATGTGAAGAACTAATTAAAACTGTCTTGGTTCTAGTCATTCGAGCTTAATTGGCAGAACTTGGTCCGCTTACAAGTTGGCTTTGGGGTTTGTACTTCAAACTGATCAAGGTTGGATGACAATGGTGAATACATCCTGTCTATGTTAGAAACCAAGCAATATGAGAGAATAGTAGCTAGTGATTGTTAATTCATGTTTCTATATATGTATGGAGAAATCTCTGATTAATGCATAATAGAAATCACAAATAAGAAATGTGTCTTAGGTTGTTCATTCTCTTTAATTAAGTCAAGCTCAGGCTGATGTGTCTTAACTGTTGGGTGAGATCCAGGTCTTTCTAATTTAAGACACTCTATTTGGTGCGACCTGTACGACCCTTAGATTTTTTTTGGATGTATAAATCAAAACGATGTCGTTTAAGGTAGTTTTATTTTAAAAACTGTCGGAATAGCTAAAAAAATCGTTTAAACAGATGAAAAACGTTAAAATTTTGAAAAAAAACGCTAGAATTTTGTAAAACATGAATATTTTATGATATATATAAAGACCCTAAACTATGTCAATGACACATCTTAAACAGGGACAATGACACATATGGAAGCCCTAAACGGAAATAATGATCCATATGAAGACCCTTAGTGCGGCAAAGATGCATTAGTGGTTTTTGCAAGTATTTTTTCAAATGAAATATTTTAGGAGCCTTGTGTGCGTCATTGCCAAAACCAATTACTTCATTATTGGCTAATTGTGGGTCCTCTAACTTTGACAATGACAACATTTGGATCCTTACTGTGTGTTTTGGACGTATTGAAGCCATTTCCAGCTCATCAAAGACGATATTTGGGTTCTACAACTTTATCAATGAGAACATTTGGGACCTTAAAAAACTCTAATGTTGTTCTAAGCCCCAAACATTTTTTTGGGTATCCCAAACTCTTTTCTGGGCTTCCCAAAAGCTTTTTCGAGTTTCAAACACTTTTCTGAACTTCCCAAACTCATTTTTAGATGACTAAGCGAGGGAATCGACGAACATAAACACCTTCGCGCGCCGCTGCTAGAGAGGCGTTTGAATCTTGAGTGACATTGGAACTGTCACCATGGTAACGTTATGGCAACAGGCGGCTCCTGGGGTTGTTCTCACGTTACATGACAGATTTGAGATCTTGTCGTTGTTCGGGTGGCTTTCTGGGCCTTGGATGGAGGGGTGTTGGCAACGAAGATGAAGGTGACGGCGACATCATGGAGATCGACTACCAAGATGACGGCGGGGAGAATGAACCCAGATGAAGTTAATCGGACCCTAAACTTCTAGAAAGTCATATTTTAGAACCAAGCTTGTTTTAAGTCTTGAAGTTGAAATGTTTTTCTTGGTACACCAAACGTTCTTTTTCTGTAGCTAAACGTTTTTTTTTAATTAAACGTTAATATTGTATCCTCCAACACAAAATAAAAGCGTTTAATTTCCGATGAACACCGTTAGACGAGGTTAAAATAACATTTAGTGTCCTCAAATAACGTTTTCTCTATAAAAAAAAACATTTGAATGAAAAGACGTTCGACGTTTTTCTCCCATTAACAAAAAAATATAAAAAAAACTTAGGCTTTCACCATCTTTTTATCAATTTGAATACACGATTAACCTTAAACTAACAATATACTTAGGAGAATCGCCACTAAGGTTAATTGGTCTAACTTTGGATTTACACCATGTTTTAGTTTTCTAACAAGTTATGTTATGTTCTCCTAAAACCATTTCACCCCAATCATCGCAAAAGATCTATAACTTTATTTGATGATGATTACCAAATAGATATTAGATTCGGTTAATCAATTTCTTTATCTAAAATACTCTATAAAACATAATAACAACTACTATCAAATTTAATTTATAATTTAATAAATTTGAAATAATATAGATGTCCAATTTCTAATCTATTAGAACAAAGTGCAATGTCCAATTTTTTATTTTGTTGTGATTAATTGACAATGTCGAGTTTCCAATCTTTTAGAATAATGTACACTCTCCAAATTTATTGGAGACCAATTTCCAGTTTTCAACTTTATAGGAGGAATGTCCAATTTCATCGGGAGGTAGGAGTTGCTGGTTCGGGGGACTCTGAGTCCGCCGGTGGCGAGTGACGTCACCGTTTTTTGGCCTGGTAGTTGAGAGGGCTAATTACCGGGACCAATATTCTTATCTGCCCTTACATGTAGTTGGTAGTTCTATTAGTTTTTTTTCACAGTTTTTAGAATTATTTTATCTGTTTTGGATGTTTTGCTGGAGGTTTCTTGTTAGACTCTGGACGTGGGCGAGCTTGACTCCCTCGCACTGTTGTGATGTGTCAACATCACTGTGCTCAGATATAACCTCTTTGGATATTGAGGGCAGGCTTGAGGATCAATATCATCATATCATGGCTCTCTTGTGCTTTGTAACCACTTGGTTGGTGTATCGGGTGTCTCCTTGGTCGCATTCTCTGTCTTCCACTTGCCTTTTAGTAGATCTTTCTTTAGGCTTCGTTTTTGTCTCTCTTTTTTTCGTATAGTGGAGAAGTTTTGGTTGAGGCTACTTGTTTGGTCTGAAGTATTTGCGTGGTTGATTCTTGCGCACCATCATGAAGTATCAATATTGTTGTGCTCGCTTAGAGCCGATTTGGATA
>JBBYHH010133673.1:0-14423 GCA_038382905.1 Daphne laureola
ATGGTAGGGTAACGGTATGCAGGGTTTTATTTTATCGGCTTATCGGACTTATATCATATCGGATTATATCTATCGGTAATCGACAACGGATCAATTTCTGCTTTGGTTGGATACTTGTCACTTTGTGACTCTGACAGTTTTGGGGTCGTACACCCCTCGCTGGTACCATGCGATTCTGACCCCATAATCGGTGTGAGCCTAACAAGCCGTCTTAGGGTGCTGTCATTAGGTCGGGGACCTATCTACATGAGACTGTACCAAATAATTGGGGGTCAGGGACCTCCCATAGGCTGTACCAAATATGTCCGACGGGAACTCAGTGTTACATATCATGAGATCTGCATATCATATTCCTGAAATATCTAGGATTGTATATCTGCTAGTTCACTGCATACTAACCATTTCTGTAGGTAAAATAATTTTAAAATTTTATCTATTATCTGTACATACCCCCTTACTGAGTTCTTTCGAGGACTCACCCCCACATTATTAATATTTTAGAAAACCCAGGGAAATGACCTGCGGAGTAGATTCCCACATGGGTCATATTCTGATTTTGGTTTTTGAGGTACTTAACCGATTTTATTAGTGATTTATAATTCTGTTTGGGGGTAATCTCGTCAGACTCATTCTGAGATCTGTCTGTTCATTTATCTGTCATGTCTGACATTAACTCCTATTTATGTTTAGCAGCAGCAGCAGTATTGTAGCTTGTGGCGCCTACCACTCAGGCTACAAAGTACATTCCTTCTTTTGGACTCTGGCTCTGTGGGAGTAGACTGCATATAGACAACATATATGTTTTGCTGTTAATTTTGATACTCTGGGTCTGTATATTTATACTTGGGAAGTTCTAGCCCAACGAAGTGGGCGCGACTTCCTTCTGCTGTATCTATTTCTGCATTTATACCTGCGCGCGCGATTATCTGTTTAACCACTAACGTGTCTCGGGTGCAGGATTAGGGCTAGTAAGACGCCTTAAAAACTGTAAACGCGTTAGAAACTTTAAAATAAAGAAAAAAAATTAGGGACGGGTTTTTGAACCGCAAATCGTTTTAAGGAAAACCGCATCACCGACCGCCGCCCGGTTCCCCCGACTTCCGCTTCCGTAAAAGACTTCCGTCGCGCCAGGAACGGGAGTGGTGGTGATATCAAATATTATAATTTTACAAATCCACCAAACTTTTTCTCTCAACTTCCTCTTTCGCTTTGTTTCTGCAAGCTAAACGTGCAATTAGTCATAAATTCAAGAAGACTTTATCTGCTTTCGTCATCATAAACTAGAAGATAGTTCAGATTGCTAGAATTCTTCAACTCTGTTCTTCTTTCTTCAACCCTTCGATATGCAGGTGGTGTTTTTTATGTTCGACATGCTAAGATATTGTGCAAACTTCCCTGGTTGATTCATATACTCCATCAATCTGTAAAAGATTGTAAACACAAATTTGTAAATACAGAACAAAATAGTTCCTAATAAAGAGATATTGAGACACATTGAAAATGTGGAAAGTTAAAATCTGAATGTTTTTGCTCATGTTCTGCATAAACAGAGGAAAAGCATCGTGATAATGGAATACTCTGAAACACCTTGCGTTATTATCAAAACCATTAATCAAAACATAAAATTGAACCCTAGCTCTAGGGTTTCTCACCAATGCCAATTTAGGGACAATAGCTACACACAGCCCAACAATCGTTGATGTCCCCAACTTGTCGGTAACCCACTGACGGACCATGAGTCCACACCGAGTCTAGGGTTCAAAATGACTAAGTGTTCATAGTCCAGGGACCAAAATGTCCCAATTATAGTTGTGGCCCTATTTTGAATGAGTTGGTAAAGTTTGGGGTACCACTATACATTTTGGCCTATAATAAAGACATTAAAACCCCATGCATTTTATGGGGTGGGGCCACATGACCCTTTCTTTTGTTGTCACCTCGTTTTTTTTTTTATCTTCACATTTCTTTGATTCCCACTTTATTTTATTAAAAATAATTAGATCTCTAAGTTTTCAAATATAATATCTATACATTTGATGGGGTGAGGCCACATGACCCCTTCTTTTATTGTGGCCTCGTTTTTTTAATATATTTCTTATTTTTAGGTAAAATTATATTTGATTCTCAGTTTATTTTATTAAAAACAGCTAGATCCTTAATCTTAAGATTTCAAATACTGATAATTTATTATAATCTCAATAATTCTCTATATATTGTAGTTCACTTCTTATTTGTTCATGAGGTAAAATTACACTTGATTCTCGCCTTAGTTTATGAAAAGCATGTAAGTCCTTAATTTTTAAAATTCAAACCAGCAAATTATTCTAACATTATGATTTTCTAAAAATTAAAGTTCAGTCCATTTATTTCTCAAGAAACTTTACTTTTAACTCTACTTTTTTAAATGGTAAAATAACTCGCAAAATATTTTTACCTTAGAAAAAGTCCAACTTTCTAACTTATATTTTACCTAAATTATTGATAAACAAATTAGAAAAAAATCAAGATAAATATATTTAGACTTAAAACCTCAAATAATGTATACATATAATTTAAACTTTATTATCACATAGTCTTCTGAACTATGTTGACTCAATCACTTTAGTCTCTGAATTATAAAACGTGTCAACTCAGTCCCTCAACTATACACTATCAAACACTTTACCCCTTTGATTGTATCAATGTTAGTTGACCTTAGAGAAAATGTTTATTATGATTATAATTCTTTCTAATTTATGCCCAAAGTCCTTAAATCTGTCAGATCTAACAAAAATATTATGTCACTGGATTTTCTGGGTTAGTGGGTCGGGTTGAGCAGAGAAGTAGGACTGGTCACTACAACCCCTTGAAGTTTTGAACTTAAGCATTTGCAATAAAATGTTTTAAATTCCTACAAATAGGTCACTCATCTCTCAAAAAATTATCACCGTTAGAGTCTCAGTGAGCGAGTTACCGAGTTAAAGAACTAAAGTGCTTGAACTTACATAGTTCAGGGACTGAGTTGGCACGTTTTATAGTTCATAGACTAAAATGCGCGAGTTAACATAGTTCAGGGAACTGTTTGATAATAAAACCTATCAGTTATCCGGTTTTATGTCAAAAAATGAAGATAAAACAATTAGTTAAATTCTAAAAAGAAAAAATATAATGCATGTTTTATGGATGAGAAGTGTATTAGTCCTTTCAAACTTGTATTTGACCTAAATCATTGGAGTAAATTGAATCAGATTTACCTAAATTATAACCTTTGTTGTAAATCTATACATGAACTAAAATTTATTGTAAAAGTGACTTTAAAGTATGAGTACATTACAAATTTATACCCGCGATTTAACATATGTTAAAACTTAACGGATTTTACGGAGAAAATGCTCAAATTGACCACTATGGTTTCTAAAATATGTTGAACACTCCTCTAACTTTATAATTTTATTTTTGAGTCATTATTCTTTATCACATATGTATTTTTTCAATTAATCTTCATAAATTATTCATACTAATTTTAAATTGAGTTTAAAATATCCAAAAAAATATCAAATATGAAAATATAAACTCCCATAAGTTTGAAATGAGAGGGACTGACCATAAGAGGCAAAAGTGGTCCCATACTTCCATTAAGTAAGTTCAATACCCCAGTTGTAGAAAAATAAAGTTTAGTGGCAAACTTGGCCTATAACCTTTACTTTAGTGACAAATCCAGAAGTTTAGCCTATGAAGAGCAGCGCAAATTTGCACACGAATTGCATATCCATTCAATTCAGCAGCGAGCGGAACAGATATCAACAGAACACATAGACGTTCTTCATCCCAACTCCACAAACAGCAACCTGAAGATTTTCATATGTCTGAAACGCCAAAAACCCCTCTAAAACCCGCCATTGTTGTCTTCATTTAAGCTAAGCTCCATCCGCCTACACAAAAATGACCAATTCTTAGCACAACCCAATTGAACTCTTCCTCTCCAATCGAAAATGGCTTCTCCTCTTCACGCGACTTGTTACCTCAAACCAAGCTCATCTTCTCCCACTCTCTTGACCCTCTTCACCATTCGCCGCCCTTTCTTCCACAAACGCAAAAAGAAGTCATCTTTCGGGTTAACAAGTATCAGGGCGGTGTACACTCAAAGTGGGCTCTCAGTCTCCGGCCTCAGACGCAAGCGACTGGCTCAAACAGGAGAAACCCCCGACTTTGAGAACGATCCCATCTCACTTCTCAATGAGAGAATCCGCAGAGAACGTGGGAAGAGAGATTCCACGAGGTCTACGATGGATTCCAAGGAGGCAGACAAGTACATTCGGCAGGTGAAGGAACAACAGCAGAGAGGGTTGCAGAAGCTTAAGGGGGACAGGGTGGCTGAGGATGGAGAAGGGATTAGTTACAAGGTTGATCCCTATGCACTGCGTTCTGGGGATTATGTTGTGCACAAGAAAGTGGGGATTGGAAGATTTGTTGGGATTAAGTTTGATGTCTCTAAGGACTCAACTGAGCCTATTGAGTTTGTGTTTATTGAGTATGCTGATGGAATGGCTAAACTTCCTGTGAAGCAGGCTTCTCGCATGCTCTACCGATACAATCTGTAGGTCTTTTCTCCATCTTTTCCTGAGATTTACAACACTCCTATACTAGTTTTATGATTAGCTTATTGTGAAGAATATTTGTAGGTAATACGTTGAGACGTTTCCTTTTCTTGATTTATATGTTGGGGAGTTGCTCAATATGATTGACATGTTATAATGAATTTCTGTTCTCTGTTGAGGCATGTGTTTCTTATACTTCCAGCCCAAATGATACCAAAAAGCCAAAGACTTTGAGCAAATTGAATGACACTAGTGTTTGGGAAAGGAAGAAGACCAAAGGAAAGGTTGCAATTCAGAAGATGGTTGTTGACTTAATGGAGCTCTATTTGCAAAGGCTCAAACAGAAACGACCTCCTTACCCCAAAAGTCCAGCAATGGCAGAATTTGCTTCTCAGTTTCCTTACAAAGCTACTCCTGATCAACAGCAGGTATCATTTACTGGTTTTGTTTAAAGCGCGAATTTTCAAGATAGTTGTGGATCAAGTTGGAATTCAAAGTTGTTGATTCTGGTTAATGTTGGATTTCTGTGGGGGATTGAATGGATAACGCACAATCATCAGTCCTGTGGGTATCTTACGTTATACCGTACATGTTGGACTCTACCTTCTGGAAAAGTACTGAGAACCTTCTGTTAGGCTAACATCATTCAACTTACAAGAAAAATGTTTGTCTCTCCCGTTACAGGCATTTATTGATGTTGAAAAGGATTTAAAGGAGAGAGATACACCAATGGACCGTCTAATATGTGGAGATGTTGGCTTTGGTAAAACAGAAGTAGCTTTGCGTGCCATATTTTGTGTGGTGTCTTCAGGGAAGCAAGCGATGGTTTTGGCACCCACAATTGTTTTGGCCAAGCAACATTTTGAAGTTATTTCAGAAAGATTCTCCAACTACGAAAATATGAAAGTTGGACTTTTGAGTCGGTTCCAGGTATATATGGAGGTGTTCTTGTATAATCGAGTCGGTTGCATCACCTTTGTGTTCTCCTTACATAATGATCTCTCTTTTATCTCATTCTTTCTTTTCCAAGTCCAATCAGGTTCCTGTGAAAGTTACTTCTCATTTCAGAAAGTTTCTTTTCAGGTCTCATGTCAAATAAAAGGGCATAGCATTGTCAGTTTTCATCATACCACACCTTAATCCCTATTCTGTTAGGGTTGGTGGCATGAAGTTCATATGTCAACTAATTATTTAAAATTAGTTAACGCTATAAATTTATACAGAAAGCATAGTGGTGAAGTTTTGCCCTGATGCCTTCCTGTCGCAAGTTGCAACCTTCTTACTTAGGAATGATGAGATGAAATTCTAAAATCATGATCATTCTAAGTTTTTTCCACTTGCATGGAAAATATCATGAGATAGTGATAGTTGAGATAGTTGTTATAGTCATGCCCCATAACAAGATTGATATTGTAAATCAACATGCATAGCATGTTCATATAGAATCATCATTTTTCTTTGAATAATTTCTTTACACTTGTTTTTGAACTCTCTATTTCATTTATCTCCAAAGTAATTGCAGATGTTTCTATTCTCTAAAGTTGACGAGACCAGTTATTACCTGCAGACTAGAGCTGAGAAAGAGGAACACATAAACATGATTAAAGATGGTGATTTGACCATTATTGTTGGGACTCACTCCCTCCTCGGGGATCGCGTTGTGTATAACAATCTTGGCCTTCTTGTTGTGGATGAGGAGCAGGTATCCTTTAGTTGCAAATTTCTTCTTATCCAGATGACTGCATTTCTCATCAAACAGATTCAATAGGACATATCTTCTCTTCCCTTGATTCCCTGCTTTGTTTATGTAGTTGAGCCTTCTATTCCATGGTTGAACAGTTTCTCAGATTGAGATCTCTTAAATTTTGTGCTCCAATTCACATATTTATTCGAGCATTAAAATCTAATTGGAGACATATTTCACTTCAAGTTACTGAAACATTTTACTTGTCGTATTTTATTACATGTTAAAATTTGTATTATGATCTCATAAATTGAAAGCTGAGTGATGGTCAACCTGGCAAGGTTTTTTTTCCCCTCTTTGTTTGAATCTATGTAAATGAATACCTGATTCCTGGATTTCTTGTTTATGCACCATGCAGAGGTTTGGTGTGAAGCAGAAAGAGAGAATTGCCACCTTCAAAACTTCAGTTGATGTCCTGACTCTATCAGCGACGCCTATACCTCGAACTTTATATCTAGCTTTGACTGGTTTTCGTGATGCTAGGTAACATTTGCGACATGATGTGATTCATGTGAACCATGACTATTTTTTTTTTTTTTTTTAAACATAGGGGTAGGGGATTGGGGATGGTGCAGCTTGAACTCAAGACCTCCACCTTGTGTTCTTAGGAGCTTAACCACTAGGCTAGAGGCTCAGGGCATGACCATATTCTTATTGTTAACACCGGAGATGATCTAGATCGGAACATCCTTTTCTGTTTGTTTTTAATCATGATCTGAAAGTATCTTGTTAGAACCATACTGAAATATAGATGGTCTGTTTCATACGGTCTGTTTCATAATCAAGTTTGCTTATCTTGTATTATTGCTGCAACTTTTCTTTCTTCTCTCTCCAGCTTGATTTCAACTCCTCCACCAGAAAGGGTTCCAATTAAAACCCATCTTTCAGCATTCAGTGAAGAGAAGGTCAGAGCAGCAATCAAGCATGAACTTGATCGTGATGGACAAGTTTTCTATGTTTTGCCACGTATAAAAGGTTACATGTTATGAAAACTAAATCATCTATTCTTTTCATCCATTTTTCATTGAAGTAGTCATCACTTCAGTAGTTTATGGCGATGCCTAATTAAGCACTTTTATTATTTTATTTATTTCCTCTTCCTCACTCTTCTCCATTAGTCTATCTACATTTATTTTATTATTTTATTTATTTCTGTCGTTAAACATTTCATTGATGCTGAGTTCCACCGCCAAAACTATGACAGGTCTGGATGAAGCAATGGATTTTCTTAAGGAATCTTTTCCTGATGTGGAGATAGCCATTGCGCATGGGAAGGTAACTGTTTGAGTGTAGACATCTCTTCTGACAATTTGAAAGTGCTGCATCAAGTTTTAAATTAGGCAATTGGGAATAATTTTTCTTGCTTTTGATTTCTTTATGCACCTAAAATGCATCGGATTTTTTAAACCTTTTTGTGTGGCTTCAACTCAAGCACTTTATACTGGAAATCCTACACTGGAACTATGACAATAATTTAAGTAGGGGCTCATTATCTGGAATTTTTTGAGAGACAGATATAGTGGGAGGAAAACACTATGAATCTATAATAGAGGGGGGGAACACTATGAATCTATGATAGGAAACGAGGGATGATTAATGACTAAGTAAATATGATAAGCAAAGTTACTGAATCGTCCCTAAGAATGTGTCCTGAACAAATTATGTCGGTTATTTGTAAACAAGTTGAAGATAAAGAGTTGGACTACTCAAAGTTACCTTAGAATGTGTTACTCTGGTCAGTTGAGTAGTCAGCTCTTTATCTTCAAACTGCTTATAAATAACAGACATAAATTGTTCGAGTAACTTATAGTAAATCGTTGACATGGCAATTTGACCAAAATAACAAGGAAGCTATATTATAAAGAAAATGCTGAAATTACTTGGTGAGGATTTCTTTTAATTCATGTGATAGATCTATGAAATTGCATGTATGACAAGAAGTTATTATGTTGATGTTGCCAATCTGTGTCTTTTCATCTATATATTTGGGCATGTATATGTTTCTTTAACATCATTATCATACTGCACCTTAATCCCAACTATGTTGGGGTCGGTGGCATGATGTTTATAGTGTCAATGAGTGTGTGTGTGTGTGTATGTCTATATATATATATAAGACACTTTGATTTGTATATGTATAGCTGACAATATTTGAACTGCTTCATTTCCTTGCAGCAATATTCCAAACTGCTTGAGGATACAATGGAAAAATTTTCACAGGGAGAAATTAAGATTCTAACATGCACTAATATAGTGGAAAGTGGGCTTGACATTCAAAATGCAAACACTATAGTCATACAGGATGTTCAGCAATTTGGTCTGGCACAATTATATCAGGTACACACTTTTAACTTTCCTCGTATCTATGTTTACCCTGATCGTTGGATGATTGATAACAGTATAATTTAGCCATCAAAATGTGTAACCAAACTGTATGGTCAGATTGACCATAGTTCTTTCTTTCAAACAAAGGATTTTGATAGAGAAAATGTGGGCATCTTGAGCAGGAGACACACAAGCTTCTTTTCACTTAGGGGCAAGCAGTTGCCTAATCGAAACGTATTTAAGCCAATGCTTTGTCTTCCCTTTCCTCTGTTAATACTTGTTTTTGCATACTGATTTCTGCAGTTGCGTGGAAGGGTTGGGCGAGCAGATAAGGAAGCTCATGCGTACTTATTTTACCCTGATAAATCATTACTCTCGGACCATGCATTGGTATGTAGTCTTTCTAACCTGTAGTTTTAGTTGTTGGACTCAATCAGTATTGACTTCATTCTCTCGTGATTGTACCCTAGGAAAGGCTTGCAGCTCTTGAAGAATGCTGTGAGCTTGGTCAAGGTTTTCAGCTTGCTGAGAGAGACATGGGTATACGAGGCTTTGGCACCATCTTTGGTGAGCAACAGACTGGTGATGTTGGAAATGTTGGGATTGATCTTTTCTTTGAAATGCTTTTCGAGAGTTTGTCTAAGGTACGTTTTAAATCATCCTAACGTGGAATCATTTATGATTGGTGGAGTATGTTATCTTTTGCAGACTATAGCATGCATTTTCACTTACGTTATGTTTCTTCAACGTCGGTGCTAAAAGGTCTGAAATTTAAACTCCTGTTCCCCAACCATTCACCATTTTTCAGGGACATGGGTGAAGGACTGGGGTTCAACCCCAGCCTTTGCCATCTACTCGTAAAAGCCGTTGATTTTTGGTTTTGTATACTAATGCAACAAGAAATAAGGAGCATAACATGTCATTTCTCTGCAAAAGTTTATGCTGTAGACATTTCTCAGTTGATTTTCTTGCAACACACTAAGGGTCTGTTTAGTTGTGGAAAACTTTTCAAGTTTTCATTTCTAAATTTCCTTTGTAAATGTTTGATTGTATAACTAACTTCTTTTTTCTAAACAAGTGTATAACTAACTTCTAAACGATCGAAAACTTATTTTCCAAATTTTGGAAAACTCTAGTAGGAGTATTAAATTAGAGAACCTTGTTTCGAAGGTTTTCATTTTAATACTAGAGTTTTCTAATATTTGGAAAAACAAGTTTTTGCATCACTCGAAAGCTAGTTATATGATCAAATATTTACAAAGGAAAATTGAAGATGAAAACTTAGAAAATTTTCTACAACTAAACGGACCCTAAGTTCTCTGTCCTCTCATTCCTAACTTTGCAGGTTGACGAACATCGAGTAAGCCCAGTCCCTTACCATTCAGTGCAGGTAAACAATATCATTAAGAAGTCATCTTTTAGCGGATAGAGGTTTAGATGGTGCTAATACCATTTGCCTTTATTAATTTGAATGTTTGTGGTTTTGTTCAAATTTGATCAGGAGGGCTTCAGGGTTTTAAATGAACTTAATCGTAGGTTTACATAAGCTGAAGCTAATGCAACATTAATTTTGTTTATGTTGTAGATCGACATGAATATAAACCCCCGTCTTCCTTCAGAATACATAAATCATTTGGATAATCCCATGGAACTCATCAGTGCCGCTGAGAAAGCTGCTGAGGAAGATATCTGCAGCTTAGTTCAATTTACAGATGATCTCCGACGACAGTATGGAAAAGAGCCGTACTCCATGGAAATTATTTTGAAGAAGTTCTATGTAAGGCGAATGGCGGCAGATCTTGGTGTTTCCAGGATCTATGCATCAGGAAAAATGGTCTTCATGGAAACAAACATGAATAAGACTATTTTCAAGATGGTCAAAGATTCAATGACATCTGATGCTTACCGAGATTATTTGAGCTTCGAGAAAGGCCTGATAAAGGTAATTCCATAATGAGATCTCTCCACTCGTAGCTAATTGGTTTAATTTATTACTCTCTTTGTCCTATAAAGATTGCAGTTTTTTTTTTTGTCGTTTTTAGAGTATTTGTTTTTATAAGGTTTTTAGAGTATTTAATCTACTAGTTATTTTTTTGAATTCGTAGACATGTAAAGTCAAATGATTTTTATGTTTCTCATAATTTACAATCTAAACTTTCTAAATTTCTTTTTCACTATTTATCTTAGTAAAATTTTGAATCAAACACCGCAACTTGAAATATCAAAGTCAAACACAACGATCTTTGTGGGATAAAGGGAGTACTTATATACAAGAAGGGCATCCAACGTAAAACTTTGCCACTATGCTTGTGCATGAATTTATAGTGTCAACTAATTTTTTACAATTAATTGTCACTATAAATTTCATGCCATCGACCCCAATGTAGTTGGAATTAAGGTGTTGTTGCTGATGATTTATACACCTTTGACGTTCAAGTTTCTTCTCTCAGAATCTTTCTGTGTATGTTCCAAATATTTGGTCTTTAACTCTCTGTTTATCCAGGCCGAGCTGCTTCTGGAACTACCGCGAGAGCAACTGCTGAGTTGGATCTTCGAGTGCCTAGCAGAACTCCATGCTTCGCTTCCTGCTCTAATAAAATACTAGACTTCCATGGTCTCGCCATCATGTTAACTTGAATGATACGCGCCTCGCTAACCCTAGAGTCGAAAGAGTGAAATACCAACAGAAACATATTGCTTCATGAAATGACAAAACCTAGGAATTTGCTTCACCTGTGGCTGACCTCATTTGTTACATCTAACTCTTATGGGATGTTAAATTGGAGCTCAGTTTTGTCAGTAAGGTATACAAACTCTCTCTATCTATCCTAAGTTAAACTTCATTGTTCATGCATTTGACTGGCTATTTTTCTGCAGGATGTTCTAGCGGTTAAAATCAGATTATGACGGTCATGCTAACACAGTAGATGGCATCGAGCAGCTGCTCGCTCCTCCCTGCATAAAATCTGATCCGAAGCCTGAGCAGCATTGTCATCCATACATTCAAATGTACATAATTGCTGGAAATCAGACAGCAATAGTCTTGCAGATAGAATACAAAAACTAGCTAGATTTCGCTTCTTGTAACCGCGATTCTAGCATACGTACCTGTACAATGTAGGTTGTTTCGGTTGAGCGGTGTTTATGCATATTAAGTGTTAACAGTTGTTGACAGATGATGGAGTGAGTGAAGAAGACATTGTTGCAGGGCCGGTGCAATGATCAGTTGTCTCCATATGAGAATATTGACAAGCATTCTTCTATGAACATGGTCATCAATTGGAGAATCAGTTTCTTTCATAGTGCAGATCCCGTTTTGAGAGCCGGCTTCTTGTTGGAGCTGAGGTTGAGCCATGAATGATCACTGCTACAGGAATGGTTCAAACTGGATTATAATGAAGAGTTTTAAGTTTGGGTTGGGTGTCAAGTTGAACGAAATTGGAGGGGTGAATGGATTATTAAGCCTTTCCAGTCAAACTGGCCAATCGCCGTTCGATGTTAACTTCATAAAGTGAAACCAAACCCTTTTTCTTCCTTTTTCTTTTGTTTTTATTTTTTAATGGAAAAACTAAACTCATATGATGTTGATATAGGCTCAAAATTGTACGTTAATAATCGTAATTATGTCGGTTTAAATTTTAACTTGTGCAAAAAGATATACTGAAATTATGAATGCCACTAGCTATAATAGTCAACATTGATATAAACACTCCCTGCGTCTGCTAGGGTTTTGCGAATTCTAGCGTCGTCACTCCCGATCATACATGCCTTCCTTCATGACAGCATCGGAGTCCGCCCACGGGGTCGTCGGTGCCGACTCGGAGAGTGATTTGACAACTGGGCGTTCTGTTTTGCGATCGACTTTATTTGGTTCTGATTCCGGATTCTGGTGATGTCGAATCTGCCTTGCTCTCGCCGGTTACTTTTTCCTCTTTTTCGTTCGTGTTTTGGTTTTCGATTGAATTGGCAGACTCTGCTTGTCTTATCGGAGACACGGCGGTCTGATGCGGAGATGGAGGTGGTTCATTTTCGCGTGGGTCTTTCGAAGATGATATGCATGCCACTGTCGGATTTAGGGCCTCGACAATCCACCACTCTGGTCCTCCGGAGGGTGGTCCGCTCGTTTCCAGAAACGGTTCTCCCGAATCGGGTTGTGGCCTCGTCCGCCTCTAGTTTGGATGCCATACGCCATGGTTTCGGCTCGCCGAGGCAGGGGCCTCCGATGGCCGGAGCTGGATGGACTGTGAGAAGGGTGATTATGCTTGATCGGGCACTGTTGATTTTTTTTGTACGAATGGGTTGTTGGTTAGCAGGTTTTATCTCGGTAACATGATTTGGTTAGTTTCGTGGTGTGGTGTTCGAGGTTGTTTTGCTGCGGAGTATGGTCAGAAACGGACCTTTTTTGGTTCGGTAGAGAACGAGGTGGGTTCTAGCTCGACAGGTTCGAGCGACAGGTCATCTGTTTGAGATAGTGATGTGTAGTGGTCTCGGTGTGGGGGTCGTGGATCGGTGACGGATCCATTCTTCAAAAGAGGGGTCTATTTATATACCATAACGTATATTACTTTTTTTATTTAATTTTTTTTTTAATATTTTGACTTGTTATAAAGATTAAAGTGAAAAAAAATTATCTTTTCATTTTTTAATTCTACCTTTTTTTATATTGTATGATGTTGTTAGACGCATAAATCAAAAAATAAATACTAAAATTAACTATAAGAATGAATAATCGAAGAAAAAATTCATCACTTAGTGTTGTAAAATTATATTTTGATATTTTTTATTTGTCACTTAGTATTGTACAATTTTTAGAATGAACGAAATATAAACTATAGATATAAAGTCACAAAAAATAGAGGGTTTGATATAATTTTTAAGGGATTTTCTTAATAAATTATATATCAAATATATATATTATTGAGAAAAAGGGGATCCATGGATCCCCTTTAGTTCATGTAGGTCCGCCTATGCCGTGGAGCCATCCCTCCGCATCCACGATTCCTATGTGGTTTAGATTGACCTTTCTGTATACTGGTGGACTATGATGATCTATTCTCTGGTGATTGATGTGCAAGTGACGTTTAGAGGTGTATATTTATATCCAGTACTTATTGCAGGGGACGGACGTTTACAAGCGTATTTAGTATTGCTTGGGTGGAGGTTGTTGCCCCCGTGCTAAAAGGAAATGCTGCGAACCGAAGACCAAATGAAGCTCTTAAGCTAAGTGGTGGAGATGTGGTGCTTCGACGTTGCCAGTATTATTTTATCATTGACGTGGTCTTACGATACATGGCGAGGTTGGTTTTTTATTTATAGGCGCTTTTTTATTCCTTTCAACTTTACGGACAAATGTTTTACTCTATTTTGGGTAATTGGGGCACAAGTACTTAACTGCTCCTTTAATTTTTGTTTGGTTTACTTTAGTTTCTTTGGGATGCAGATTCACTGCTTTCGTGCTTGGACATGGTCAGAGTACCAGGACTTTACACTAAGAGCTCTTGTCGTTCTTTATGGTTCGCCTCCGATTTTTTCAGACTGATTTTGAATAAACGTCATTCCCCTAAAAAAATAAAAATAAAAAATATACTGAAATTATTTTAAGTGAAATTTTAAGTGCTTGATTATCGTAAAAGAAAAAAAAATCTCGATTCAGTATTGTTATCAACTGCCCTTCGGCACAACGTAATGGGGGATAAGATCAAAAAGAGTCCTATAAGTTTCCAGCTTTTAACAATAGAGTCCTATAAGTATTCGAGTTCACAATAGAGTCCTAAAAC
>JBBYHH010133784.1:0-23441 GCA_038382905.1 Daphne laureola
ATAAAAGAACAAAATTTTATGGTTGAATTGGAATTAACTCATTATATAACCCTAAAAGTGAATATGTTGGGTTCACGCTTGTTTTTTTTTGGATTTAATTTCGAAGGGGTTATTAAGTTTTGTTAAACATGTCAAATAACCCTAGAATTAATAGAAGCGATGGTTTAAATAAAAACGAGTTCAATTTATTACTGGATGTTAAGTTGTTCCAGTTAACGCTCATATGATATATCATTTGGCGATTAAGTGGATATTAAGAATACATTTTTCTACTAATAATCTTTCAAATTCACTTCAAATTTATAAAACTAACAATTCTATCTTTAGATTGTGATATATTTTAAAGTAGAACTAAACATTAACTTTATAAAATGTATTATGAATATTCATGTAATTATCCGTAACACATTATATGAGCGCCAACTAATATTCAATTATAAATTTATCTATTCAATAAAATATTGATAATATTTACAGTTCAAAAATCAATTTCAGTCTCAAATATAACGATTCCGTTGACTTTTATGGTAAAATTACATTTTCCCCGTTAATTAAGGGAGACTGCCGACATACGATACGGGTAGAAGGATGCATCCACATCTGCTTTCATTTTCCAATAAATGCGAGTATGCAACCTGTTCCATCTGTATGAACACTTAGCACTCCACCCTTGTTTAATGCTCACTTTTTCATAAAAATGTTAATTGATGGTTCATGGACATTTTTTAAAGATTTTTTTATTTTTTTATTTTTTATTTTTATATAATTGTAATGAAATAAAAAAAAATATTAATATATAAAAAAAAAAATACTTTTAAGAAGTGTTTTAGAAAATCCGTTAACAATATCGAAAACAAAAATATATAGGATTGACTTTTAAATTAACCGTCTACCCTCACGGGCCAAGAATTCTCAAAGAACTAATTCTTCATTTCAGATTAGCGTTTGTGGTCACGGTAGACGTTGAGAAATTTTTTATATGATCATGACAACTTTGGAATATCTACAACGTTATCCCAAAAAGACACTCATCAGAAGGAAAATAAGTCGATCCAAGTCGGTAGCACCATTCGCATACTCAACCACACGTGGCTAAGGTTCCAATCGCAGAATACTCACTAAATTATACTCGAAAATGTAAATTTATAATCATGAAAGATTTAATTTTACCACATAACTTAAACAGTCCTTTATTAATAAATTGGATTTTACCTTCTTACACATTTTACATATACATTTAATATTCAAATTTTTACTTATTAACGACAATGTCATCTCCTTCATCTTAATCCACTTAAAGCCTGGTCTCACATCTAATGTCACCAGATGGAGGATTTTGAGTTTAATTTCTACTTCTTTTTTTGAAGGGAGTAAAGATATAAATTTATTAAAAAACTAACGCCAAAGAGAACATAAAGAGTTCTAGCATAACGGAAGAAAAACATTGCAACAATCCTTCGTAGGGGACAAAACAAATACCAAGTGAGTAACAGTCGAAAGATCGATGCAAAACAACTAGAAATAAAACAAGCTAAAATACTTCTGCGGTTGATGAGCGTGTAAGAATATTATATTTTTACCTAAAAAACTGTGCATTTATGATAACTTGATTCCTAAACCGGAGTGAGTAGTTCTCATCACTTATGTGGGATCCTAGTATAACAAGTTGCTAGAGGTCTCCGGATGTAGTGACAAGATTATGCAAATAGATGGGAGATCTAAACTTAATAAGGGTGGAAGGGCGTAGGACTGCTACTACGACCTCAAACTCTTATGTGTCTTGTAGTGATGTATCGAGAAATCATTATCGGACAGATCGTGGATCTCTATTTTGTGTTCTTGGGGGTACTCGAGAGAGTATCCTAGAACATTGGGGGAACCTAGTGGTTACACCAGGGGCTTTCCAGACTGGGTCTCATGTGAGCTTGATATTTATCCTACCCTTTAGCGTTTTCTTAAACTACATTCGCTATAGTTATCTTGCTTTTCTTGATGACCTCACAAGTATTTCATTTTTGCATTTTATTTCAGTATTTACTTCCTGCATTTTTATTTCTTCAGATATATTATTTTCACAACATCCACTATTTTAAAATTCAAAAAATACTATTAGCTTATAGCAATGGCTTTGATTGTCGAGCAGATCTCTGTGGTTTGACCCCACTCTCTCTATCTACAATAGACAAACCTATACTTGGGGATGATCGGGTATAAATTTAAAGTTTGATCTGGTCCCGATGCATCAAGTTTTTGCGTTGTTGTCGTGAATCAGCTTTAAGATTCCAATCACCTGCACTAGCCGATAGAGATTACACCATTCCAGATCAAGTTCTCACCATTGTGCGTTAAGATCTCTGTCTTCACATTGTGCATCTCAACGGGTATTTGTCTGCTATTAGTTTGTTTATTTCTTAGTTATTTATTTAGCTTGTTGCCGAGGTCTAGGAAGATATTGAGCCTCGTCATTTCAGGATTGCGCGCATAACCTACTTATTCATTGCTTTTTGCTAGTTACGTCTACCACTAGTGTGGCGACTAGGTCATTCTATTGATGTTGTACTGCTTTTCTTCTAAAGGTAATATAGGCTCTGTTCACAAACCCCTGGTTTCGCTGAAATCATGTTTCACCAAGCCAACACCCCAAAAAGACTAACCCCACATCTCCCCATAACTTTAAATAAATTATTCTAAATCCTCAAAACTTATTATACTGCTCAAATTCATCCTTTTTTCCACCATACCCCCTACCTAAATCGTTCCGCCTTCATCTACCCCTGCTTCCACAGAAACCCCACTCTATGCCGCCTCCCTGTTGCCCGCCATCTTTCCGGCATCGGATCTTACCTTGGATTCGAACATTCTTAATTTTCACTCATCGACAGTGCCCATCTTCTGCTCATCCGACAACGACTTCTCTTCCCACTGCAAAATCTCTCATCCCCAACTCCAGTAATCATGTCTGCCTAGAAGAAACCCTCCAAGCTCTCTGTCTCGGCACTGAAAATCCTACCTCTTGCCCAATCGCTCCTTCTTGTCACTTCTAATGATAAGTTCGATGACCATTTGCCGATCAACGATGTTCTAAACTAGGATTTAGTTCTTGTTGATGATGAATTCATGGTGATTTATATAGCCGATCGGTTCTTTGACCCATCTTTTAAAATGGGAATTATCATCCCAAATTCAAGCAAACGATTGTGTTTAGGTTCCAATTCAATCAAACTGATTACTTTGTAATTAAGAAGAAAAAAATTACATATATTTCAAAGGAATGTTGTTTTGAGGTTCCTCTCATAGAAAGAGCTTTATAATCTCAGGGATAAGACCAGTTTAGAGATGTTTGCAAAAGCTATTGATGAGTCGGGTGAGGAGGTGCTGCCGGGGGAGGGCGGATGCTTGTCTCCGAGAGAAGATTGGCTGGGTATGGTGGAAACAGCCGAATAAGGACGAACTGAATAGTATAAGAAGTTTCTTGGGGGTTTGGGGTACTTTATTTAAGATTAGGGGCTGATATGGGGATATTTCCTTTTGAGGGGTTGGCTGGCTAAAACCTGATTTCGACGAAACCGGGGCTTTGCGAACAGAGGCATTGATATATGGGGACAAGTAACAAAACAGGGTTTAAACATTTTAATATATACCATATTTTTTACAAAACGTCAATGGCCCACTACTCCCATGCTAGGTCCCTTGATAAGAATTCGCATTTGAATTGAATTGAAGCAAAAACACATGAAGTGAACTATTAAAATGGAATACGAAAAAGTTTAAAATGGAATACTCTGTGAATTCAGCATGTGAGTCAGACACTTAAATGATTGGAAGAGGTCATTAATTATTTAATTTAAATTTTAATAAAGATAAATAATTTAAAAAAAATCAATAAAAAAAATATTTGAAAAAATTAGATTGTAAATATGAAATATTTATGAAATATTTTATTTTCGATGTCTAAACATTCATAAAAAAAAATTATAAATTAAATATTATGAAACTGTTAAAATAAATGGGATAATTTTTTAGGGATGAAGGGAGTATATAGTTCAATGTATTTTTCTATTTTAGCTAATGTTTGGATCCTATATGAACAAGCTGGTATGGATAGAGGTAATAACATTCAGTTTTAGCCCCTTAAAAATGGTTGTTTATGTATAATAATAATAATAATAATAATAATAATAATAATAATAATAATAATAATAATAATAATAATAATAATAATAATAATAGGCTATTTATACAATTTGACGATTGACCTAAATTAAGTGAAATGAGCAATTAATGAAAATGAGAAATAATTAGATTTAGGGAATTACCATATGTCGATGGGCTGGTTACGATGTCCTGGAAAATCCCGTAGGTATTGATGTAAATGAATTTGGCGTCTGAATCTTGGTTATTAAATCGATCAACGAGAGATTTTAGCCCGTTGTTGAAAATCTGGTTGGCCGAGTTGATTCTGGCCACACAGGTCCTACCATCAGGGCTATTTTGGGCCAACTGATTTGGGCTGCAACCAATTTGGCCCACTCCGAACAACACGAACTTCCTTGCACCATAGTTGTAAAGGGCCTCCAGGAAAAAGTGCATAAATAATTAGTACTCATTCTGTTTTAAAAATATTAAAACATTTTTTTTAATATTTAATCTATATTTTATTTTTTAATTATTTTAAAATTTAAATTTAAATTTTTTGTATATAAATAAAAATTTGATATGTTTATTTTATAAATATATATATATTTTTTTCTACAATCAAATAGTATAGATAAATTAAAATCAAATAAATATCAAAAATTAAACATTTCAATAATTTTAAGACGGAAGGAGTAAAAGATATCAGATCTACATTTTAAAATTACAAACACTTGGGTAGATACTGCTTTTTTTTTGTCTTTTTATAGAAAAAAAAAACTTAGATTTGCTTTCCCGTAAAAAAACTTTTATTTTCTTTTTAATATTTTGTTTACTAATTTCAGCATTATGAAGAATCCTAAGAAAATTACTAATGAAAGAAGTTGGAATTAGGGGGGAATTTATTTCAAAAAGATGAAGAAAAATCCCTACATTAAATCCTAAGAAGTAAACACTGCCACTTTATGGAACGAGTGAAATATTTTCCTCCGGAGTCGTCCACAATGCTTGCAACTTTTGACTTTTGACTATTATATTTAAGTCAAAATATATTTAAAAACAAAATACATTAAATTATGTACATCTAAATTACTATTCTTTCGTTCTAAAATTATTGAATTGTCTAAAATTATTAAAACGCTTTTCCCATTTAATAAATTTATGTACATGAATTTATCCAATTATCATTCTATCACTCTCTTCCACCTACTAAATTAACATAAAAATAACTTCTTCTAAAATAGTGTGTCATTCAATATGTTCCAATAATAATGGGAATGAGGGAGTATTTGACAAAATGTTTGAATGAAAAGATTATACTAGTAGATTAAATACTTGAAAAATAAATGTGATAATTTTTATGAGATCGAAGGTGTAACCTGATTTCAATTATATTAATATAGTGAAGAAAAATTGTATGATTCGAGCTACCTGCAGTTGTTGGGTGTATTGTTGAATGAGGAGATTTGCGAATTGCTGTGGGGTATATTGTCGGCTGGATGTGTAATAAAGAGGCATGAAGTAGTTGTTTAGATAATCGTTACTTCCCAACCCTATGGAATAAATGCATTTGCTCAAATAATTTGCTGCAGCATCTTCACTCCCTAACAAATTCACCACTTGAGAAACTGTGTTCTGGTAATTTCTCACCTGCCCACTAAAGCTGATCCTCTCTCCCTATACAAAGCCAAATCCAGTTATAATGGTCAATTAGTTAATTGGTAGGCGTCAATATATAGATAATGTATAAATTATTGATTAATTAATTACTAGCTGTCTTCCAGTTTCTTCTCTGATTCCAGCAGCGGCGGATGCATAATTCACTCCTCTCAGGATGTCTTGACCCCTGGCAGTTGAGTATGGATGTATGTAGTCATCAAAACCTAATAGTTCAGCTGCGGAAATCAAAAGTAGATAATGGTATACTTCATTAATATATAACTTCATATCCATCCCAAACTGATCATCTCTGTTGCAGGATTAAGGTTGCATAAGTAAGATTTGATTAAGAAGAAATTTTCAAGATTATGCGTGCCTTTTTGTATTGCATCCGTACAAGAGGGAAAAAGTAGCTTGTCATTATATAGGGGTATTCAAGAAAAGCAAAAACGAGAAGCAAGTAGGAAAAAGGTACTCCGCGGTCGAAGTAAATTAGATACATTGTGCTAAGCATAGATATTAAGGAATCGTTTTGATTAAAAGGTAATTATAAAGTAAAATAGGATATACTTTACGACTTACAGGTGTAATGTTGTTTTTTTAAATGGAAGTAAAAGTAAATGCAATAAATATACTTTATGTGAAAAGGTTTCGGATAAAAGAAAATATTTTATTTTACTGGAACAAACCAATTAAATCATTAAATGGATATTAAACATATACACTACAAGTATAATTAACTGATGTACTATATATTACTCTCTCCGTTCCAAAAAAATTGGGTTATTTATTTTGGCAGTTTCAGAATATTTAATCTATAATTTTTATTTATTAATGTTTAAATATTAAAAATTAAATATAATTTCACATGTGTACCATAATTTGAAATCTAAATTTTTCAACTATCTTTTTCCTGAAGTTTTTTCATTGTTTATTTTTATTAAAATTTGAGTCAAATATTAAAATTTCAAAGAGCAAAAATGAGATTGGGAGAGAGGGAGTATAAATGGAACTATTGCTTCAACCACCTATGCATGTTACAAAACTCCAAAATAAAGCTTCCAATAAAAAAAATACCGTGAGTCACTAAAAATGACACACTTTTCTCTTCATTGATGTGACAAGAATGATGTGTTAATAGGTGTGTGGATGATAATCAGTAAAATCAGAAAACTAACGATGATATGGAAAAATATGAAGATATTTTAGAATATTTTATGTGTAAGCTCACATACCTACAACATCAACGGTTGTTTTCCCGTTGGAGAACCGGCCGGTCGGACCCGGGGGGAAGTCAATACCATAAGGGAAGTAGTTAGCCTTGGCTAGAGAATTGAGCCGGTTATTGTTCCCATTATCCACCAAAGAATCCCCAAAGATGAAGTAACAAGGGACTTGAGGGGCTCCATGACAAAACCCCAACCCCAAAACCAGCAAACAAACCACAAAACAAAGCTTCTCCATTTTCGTAAGAAAATACCAGAAAATATAAATTAATTAATGCAATGCAATATATTTGAATAGCTAGAAAGTATTTTGAGAGTTTGATGGATAGAAAGGAAGTATTTATAGAGGGAGGATAGAGCCTAGAGGGTTTGGCTTTGGGGTGCGGGAGGAAATTGTATGACCATTTCAAAGTTAAAACATTTCGAAATGTTTTAACTTTCCTAACTGTTTGTGTTCGTCAATGAGCTGATTTGGTTGTGTGATTAATGTAACAATATAGAGATCGTAAGAATGTGAAGAAATCAATTATACTATATATACAATTGAGTAAGAGATGTACTGTTCAGTAAACAGTACTTTGTTTGTCTCTTATTTTTTTTTTCTTTTCGTTTTCTATTTTCATTTTCAATTTTTTTTTGTTTTTTTGTTTTGTATTTTATCAGTTTTATTGCTTTTTTGTGTTTTTTTTTAACGATACTCCATTGATCCTAAAAAAAATATACATTTATTTTTACTATTTCATGATATTTAATCTTTTTTTTTACATGAGTGTTTAGATATTTTAAGTTTAATAATTCTTATCCATATCATAATTTGAAGTACTCTCCTCATCCACTAAAAATTGAACCATTTGACTTTATTGTTTCAAGGTTCAATATTTGACTTAAATTTTAATAAGGATAAAATGTGAAAAAAAAATCAAGAAAAAATATATTTAGAAAACTTAGATTTTAAATTATGATACACATGTGAATTATTTAATTTTCAAAATCATAACATTCATGAAAAAAAATCATAGATTAAATACTATGAAACTGACAATGGTTCAAATTTTGGCGGACGAATGAAGTATAATTTTTTAAACAAACTCACTTCGTTCCCAAATAAATTGTGCATTTCTTTTGGTACTCAAATTAAGAAATGGAGGAAAAAAAATCAGTAAAAAAAAACGCCATCATTAGCACTCATCTCCTTCTAAAATAATTTTGGTAAAAATTTAGAGTAATAAATGATAGAAAGTGATACTTGAGTAAACTAACTCAAATAAAGTTTCTAATTATAGTATATTACATTTACGTAACAAATATTGTTTAGTGGCCACTTTGTCGTTTTCCCTTCTTTTTTTTTTTTTTTTAATCGTTTTTCACTTTTAGATTTTTTTTTTCTTTTGTCTTTAGGTTACTTTTTTTTCTTTTCTTCTTCCGTTTATTCTTTCTAGTGTGTTTTTCGTTTCTTCTTTTTGTGTCATGTTTTTTATATATATGTTTAACTTTGTGCTTCTTTTTTTTTTTTTCGTTTCTTTGTTTCCCATATTTTAAGAACAATTCCCCTATTTCCCCGATTTTATGTTTTTTTCTACATCAACCCGGAATACTACTCCATCCACCCATCATTAATTGATATATTTATTTTGGATAAAGTACACTGTTAGTCCTTAATTTTGTTAAATACCTTATTTAGGTTCTGTTTTAAGAATTTGTCCTGCTGGAGTCCCTTATCTTTCATTTTTATACAATTATAGTCCTTCTGTTAGTTTCTCAGTTAACTTTTCCGTTTTCTTTTGTGTTTTTACGCAAATCCTTAGAATTATATTTTAATTACATGATTGGTTGAAGTGTGGTCATTGAAATTTTAATTAATGTACATTGGAGTCCCTTAACTTGTTTATCTCTAAGTTCCTCCTCCTCGTCCCTCGCTCGTCGGGAATGCTCTCCAACGTCAAACCCAGAGCTTACATTAACTCTGTCTCCGTCTCCGACCTCTTCGTCCATGACTTCTCTATTGATTTGCAGTCCCTAAATGTTTTTCTCTCTCTCTTACTCCTAATCTCCACTAAAGTGCATTATCCAGATTGTTGGACTTTATCCAAAAAGAAAAGAAAAAGATTGTTGGAGAGATGGGAAAGACACTATGCAATCGAATCAAATCTTCTTATCAAAATCGGCCGAATTGAGGACAGAAGAATCGAATATGTTGAGGAGAATGGAGAAGGTGAGGCGTTGAAGATGGAATCATCATCGGACTTGTTCTGAAGAACCGAATCATCTTCCCCGCACCATCAATTTATTGTTGCTCGATTCCACAACCAGATCCTCGCCGCAAGCACCGACGTACAAGTCCACCAGATCCGACGCGCCCGGACTTGCTCTGCACGAGATCCGATGAGCCCAGCCTTGTTCGCCACAAGATCCGACGTGCACAGCACCGTTCTACGCCAGACCTGATCTCGCAACATCGTTGATGTGCTTGGAGGACGCCGTTGCTGGAGGCGAGTGGTGGCGAGTCTTGGTGAATGGATGACGCCCAACACCGTACTCGATCTGAAGCTCCACCACTGTGACTGGCTTGATGGCGATGATGGTTGTTGAGAACTCGTCTCGCCATGGTTTCTCATTGTAGATCTAGATGAAAAAAAAAAAAACGCTTTGACGGATGACAGTAATAAAAAAATGCCAGAGGTTGAATGTTGATGAAGAGTGATTTTGTAGAGATAATGATGATGATGATGATGATGATGAAAGGAGATTAAAGGGAGAAAAGAAAATGGTTATTTTGTTAGAATTTTATAACATTAGTGGTTAGTTGAAAATTAAAGAAAAATGATATTTTGATAAATTAATTAATTTAATAGTTTATTTAACAAAAAATTTAACGGTAGGATGTAATTGAGATAAAAACTAAAGTTATAGGATTCCAATAGGGCAAATTATTAAAACAGGACCTGAATATGATATTTAGTAAAGTTAAGAGATTAACGGTGCACTTTACCCTATTTATTTTGGTTGTTTCAAAGTATTTAAATTTTGTTTTTTACCATATTTTTTAGATTTAAAGTTAAATAATTCATATATGCATCATAATTATAAGTTCAAATTTTCCAAATACATTTTTGTTAGTAAATTTAAGTCAAATATTAAACCTTAGAAACATGAAAATCAAATGAACTAACTAATACAAGACGAAGTGTGTGATTTAAACCATTTTTCTTATGTATACATTGGTTATTTTTTACTCCCTTCTTTAGCCATATTAATTTATACATTTATTTTGGTTGTTTTCACAGTTTTTAATCTATATTTTCATGAATGTTTGGACATTTAAATTTAAATATGGTTTTATTATCAAATAGTCTCATGAACTATGTTAACTCGATCACTTTAGTCCCTGAACTATAAAACGTGCCAACTCATTCCCTGAATTATGTATATTCAACCACTTTAGTCCTTTAACTCGATAACTCGCTCAATAAGACTCTAACATTGTTAGTTTTTTTTACAGATGAGTGATCTATTTGTAAGAGTTTAAAGTATTAGGTTGTAAATACTTAAGTTTAAAACTTCAAGGGGTTGTAGTAGCCAACACTGCTCATCTGTTCAACCCGACCCATCCATCCAGAAAATCCAGTGAGATGATATTTTTTTTACATCTGATAAGTTTATGGACTTTGAGCATAGATTATAAAAAAATAGGATTATAATAGACATTTTTCTTAAGGTCAACTAATATTGATACGATCAAAGGGGTAAACTACTTAACAATATATAGTTGAGGGATTGAGTTGACAAGTTTGATAGTTCAAGGAGTAAAGTGATTGAGTCAACATAGTTCATGAAACTTCTGATAGTGAAGCTTTTACATAATTCATATGCATATCATAATTAGAAGTACAAATTTTCTAAATATAATTTTTTTGTGAATTGTTTTTACTATTAATCATTATTAAAATTTGAGATAAACATTGAATCTTGAAACATGCAAGTCAAATGTATCAATTAATGGCGGATTGATGTATTTTGTTTCTTAACAATAACTTTTTCTAGTTTTATTGGATCAAACATTGTTAGGTCTCTTCTAGGGGTATCTCTCCCAATGATATTTTCTCCATACACAAGACTCAAACTCGAGATCTTGATTAAGAAAAGATTAGTCTTTTACCACCATACCTGATCAACAATGGTTGTTATATACATGCATTATTTAAATGAAAAAATATTATGTATGGTCAAATTTATGGAACCTTCAAAAAAAGAAATACTATTTGTCACTTTTTCTTAGATGGAGAGAGAGTATATTACAATTGATATTATTCCCGCAGTGAAACGCGGGCATTACTACCTTGTTTGAAGAACATTAGTAGTGTACTACTCCCTCCATACATAAAAGGTTCAATTGTATTCTCACTACGTCTCAAAAACAAAAAATATCGCGGTCTGTAATGGGGTTAACACCGCACTAACAACAAACCACATTAAACAGCAGTAGAAAGCGTGGTTTGCTGGTAAATCGGGTTTAATGCGGCTTGTAATGCAATTTTATCCGCATTACCAGCTGTTTTTAGATTCCCCATTTGACCAACCAGCTGGTATGTGGATTTGACTGCATTAGAAGATATTTTTATATTGGTTCAAGATACTGTGCACTTGTCTCACTAATTATAAATTTACCACTCTAACTTAAATCTTCCCGTCTCTGTTTTTTTCATCGACTCCTCTGCCTCGTTCACGTTAATTGTGGTCATCTATTGCTACAACTTCACCTTCACTTCCGGTGAGCCGATAAACTCCCTCCGCTTCTTTCCGTTCTCATCCCTGAGCAGAAATTCCTCTTACGTGTGGGGTTTTGATCTACGACAACTACGACGGCCTCACTTACAAGAGAGGAACCCAGATTCTGGTGAGCCATCATGATTGTGTTTCTTATCCTTTGTAGAAATATACAAGTCAGATACAGAGAGATACACAACTACATTTTGATAAAACTAATTGAATGGATTTCTATAAGAACTGAAGTGATTGATGAGTGAGTGAGGGTGTACTAGTTAATTTCGTGTAATTTAATGGGTTACTATTTTTCTTCCTGTGCGCATCATTTTCTGTTGATAACAAAATAATGGTATGAGTTTTGTAACGGAGCATCATTTACGATAGCAGGCGCATCATTATGAATATAAAGTGCATCATTTGACAGTTAATGATCACTAGTCTTCAAGGTGAGAGGATTTCAATATCTTTGCGATAGTTGATCATTTGTCATAATTTGATCATCATACTTCAAAATGGGAGCGACATTTTTATATGTCAAATCATCACTGAGCATCAAATTACAAATATTGAGCATCATTACGTATGATGTGTTCATTGTTTTGCACAACATAAGCATCATATTGTATGTGCTCAAGGCACATCATTTTGGTTCGCTAGGGCGTCATTATGTGTTCAAGGCACAACATTGTGCTTTGCGAGCGCATCATTTTGTGCTCAAGACACATCACTGCCTGTGTTGTTGATGTTTATACTTTCTTTTATCATTTAATGTCTGTAACGTATATTATGTCTATAAAGCGCACCATTATGTGTTATCTGCACATCATTCTATTTTTTTATGGTGTGAAATTTATGTCATATAATACATTGTGCGCATCATTCTAGTTTGGTAGCGCCTCATTATGTGCTTTGGGGACATCATTATGCTTCGCGGGCGCATCATTATGTGCTCAATGCACACCATTCTCTGTGTTGTTCCTATTTATCTTTTTTCCATCATTTAATCTCCGTAACGCATCATTATGCATGTAAAGCGCATCATTATGTGCCATCTGCACGTCATTTTATTATTTTGATGCTGTCAAATTTCTATCAACATATAATACACTGGACTAGGGGTGTAAATGGGTCAGGCCGAGCCCGAGCCTGAGCCTTTTAAACTTGAGCTCGGCCCGTTAGCCTATCGGTACTACTCGAGCTCGAGCTCAAATTGCTCGAGCCCAATATGTTAGGCTCGAGCTTGACTCGAAGTAGGCTCGAGCTCGGCTCGAATAGCTTGATAGGCTCGTTTTGAAGTTTTATAAACTATATTATAATTAACAAATAATAAAAAATACAATATATCATCAAAATTTATACAACTTAAATACCTAAATTGATAATTTCTACTAATCATAATGATCATTATTAATAAAATACTACTATACCTAACAAAAATTATAATATAGTCAACAAATTTAAGAAGTTTGATAAGTATCGATACTCAATAAACCCGAGTATCGTCAGGCTCGAGCTCGGCTCATTAGCATATCGAGCTCTATTTCAGGCTCGAACTCAAGTTCGAACTCGATAGGTATCGACTCAATAAGTCTCAACTTGAGCTCGAGCTACCCTTTAAAGGCCCTACCCATTTATACCCATACACTGGACGCATCATTCTACTTCTCTAGCACATCATTATGTGCTCAAGGTACATCATTTTATTGTTTTGATACAGTCAAATTTATGTCATCATATAATACATTGGACGCATCATTCTGGTTCTCTAGCGCATCATTATAATTCTTGTAAGCATCTTTTGTTTGTAGGTGAGTATCATTTTTCAGACAGTGAGCATCATTCAAGAACAAGAACGTATCAATATAACTCTTTATTATTCTTCAAATCTTATCTTGATACATCATGTAATCATGTAATAATTGTCTACATCTTTGTTAGTAATAATGAGGACTACTTGGTTTAAATCATAATAATGCATCATCTTTATTATAACGGTGCATCATATTATCATGTGTGTGCATCATAATTGTCAGCATCTTTGTTAGTAATAATGTGTACTACTTGTTTTATATCTTAATAATGCATCATCTTCATTGTAAATGTGCATCATATTATCTTGTGCGCGCATCATAATTGTCTACATCTTTGCTAGTAATAATGTGGACTACTTCGTTTAAATCATAATGATGTATCATCTTTATTATAACAGTGCATTATACTGTCATGTGTGCGCATCATAATTGTCTACGTCTCTGTTACATTTTTTTTTTTACAGTAACGCAATATAATGTGTCGAGAGTGCATCATTAAGGTATCCGAGCGCATCATAATTGGCTTGAATAGCTTTGAGCATTTCATTTTTTGTTCAGTTCTCTGTTACATTAGTTTTGTATTGGTGTGCATCATAATTTGTCGAGAGTGAATCAGAATTTGTCGATAATGCATCATTTAGTTATTCAAGCGCATCATAATGAAGATAATGTGCCAGGAGTGAAACTTCTATCATCGGAATCATCAATTTTTTGATGATTTAGAAGCCGACACGATGAAGGAAGAGGGATCGATGAATCTGGTTCACTCTGGCATCAAAACTATTTTCTCCGGGAGTAAACTCACAAATGATTCCGGCATGGAACACCACGGCTCCGACGATGGATCTGAGGGGAGGTGATGGAGACACTTGAACTGTTGCAATGGAGACTTAGAAGGAGGAGAGAGATATGTGAGTTGGTGGCGGCTTTAGAGTTTACCAGAATTCACAGTGACAAACGCGGTGCGCGTCTTCCTCTTTTTCCTCCTTCCTTATTGTCTTATGACTCTTAGAGTGTGGTAAAGTGTGTCATGCACACTATATATCATTTCTTTCAGATTCCCATCTGACAATCATCTTGTAATGCGGATTCAGCCGCATTAAGCCTCCTTAAATCCCTCAGCTCCTCCTTCTCTGCATCACTTCTTCTTCTCTGATCGAAAAAACTTCCTCCGGTTTTTGTTCTTCTCCACAAAGGCCGAACCAATTTGCTTCGATTATTCTTCAATTTTCTTCAACACTTTCAACCGTTCAAGTTTTCTAAGATAATAAATATTGCTATTTTGATTTGTTTTTATGATTAGTGTGGTTGTTTTGTTGATTGTATTGTTATATGTATATTTTATAATTATATCATACTCCCTCCGTCCCAAAAGTAATGAAATGTTTATTTTTCAACATTTAATCTATGATTTTATTTTTTAATCATTTTGAAATATAAATTTAAGACTTTTGTATATAAATGAAAATTTCATGTGTCTATTTTACAAACATATTTTATTTGCATTTTTTCCACTACAGAATAATGTAGATAAATTGAAGTCAAATGAACATAAAAAATCAAACGTTTCATTACTTTTGGGACGAAGGGAGTATTTAGTTATTTACTTTCTTCTTTTAATAAAGGTGGCTGTAGACAGTATTGATGAAACCCGCGATCGCAAGCACCATCACATAGAATGATATCATTGTTAACAGAAAGGTCTTCGGACGCGCATTTTGAGCAAAATATCTGCAATAACAGAACTTCAGATCATAACAGTTATTTAAAGACTTGAAAATAAAAAAATAAGATCACATCTAGAGTAGATATATAGGTCTCGTAAAGATGATTCTCCTACATCCTCACTGTCAATCTCTCCTTCTGAATCAAACAATGATTCAGGAAGCTTTCCTTCTGAGCATAGTGAATCTAAATGTCTGAATAGATCTCTAATCTTCAATTTGCGTCGAAGAATTTCAGATCTAGCTCGTTCAAGCTCCTTTTCAGGCTTTAACTTTTCTAAGCTGCAAATATGAATGGCAGTCAAAAGTGACCATCAGGCAAATCTCTTACAGGATGAAAATACAGACACAATAATTTCATTATCACACATCTGTACAAGTGGTGAATTGTATACATATCCACATATAATCTATGTCCCATAAGTAACATTCTTCTAATTATACAATATAGAACTATATCCAGATAGTTTTAAATTTAAACTATTACCTCTAACTTATGCTCTCTACTTTTGTAGATTTTTACCTCCGCCTTTTAAAATATCCACATCTACATTCAGAAACTCTTCCAGAAGGGCACAGACTAATAGAGTTACCACAAGAATGAGAGCTCAGAATTGATTCTAGAAAAACAGTAAGATACAAGAATCCAACTCTAAAACAGCAAGCTGCGAACAACTAGAATAACATAACCATGCATTATATTAAAAATAAGTGTTCGGTAAAATACCAACATAAATTTGGTATATACAGTTGTTCTGAAGACTGGTGGTTAAAAAATTGAGGGAAGAACGAAAACTCCGTAGATAAGATGTTTGACATATGTTTTTATTTGGGCCAAATACAATATCATCATAAAACGATTAATCCCGACTATGTTGGGGTCGGTGGCATAAAGTTTACAGTGGCAATTAAATGCTAAAAATTATTTGACACTATAAATTTATGCAAAAGCATAGTCTCAGAGTTTTACGGCAGATGCCCTTCCTCTTGCAACCTTCTTACGAAAGAATATTAAGATGGAATTTCAAACCATATCATCATACAGTTATTCCACTTGCATGGAAAATAAAATGACACGGAGATGAGTTGCATGTCCCATTACAAGATTGATATTGCAAAATCAGCATGTACATCATGGAGCATGACTGAAAACTTCTGTTAGTGAAATGATATTATATAGGCTCATATATCAAAGTATTTTGTTACAAAATTTTAAGATAATTTTTTAATGCTATTGGCATTAGTGCAGGATGAAAAATAAGAGTTTTATCTTAGAAACTAATTTTGTCAGACTCAAGATTCATATAGTGCATCTTAAGAGAAAAACATGAGAACTGTTCTGAAAATAAAATACATTAAGAGAAAAAGAAAAGAGAAAAAAAAAATAACATATACCTTAGTCCTTTCCAGCCTTCAGTGGAATATGCAGTAATTAGGCTCTGCTCATAGCTTATCCTATGCAATAAGTACCTTAAATGCTTCCTGATTCTTGAATATTCATCAACTACACTTATTTTTGCTCCCTTCTTTCTCTTTCGCTTTTTCTGTTCCCTAGGAGCAGCTTCAGGAGCTTTCGACATTCCTTTTGACTTTGTTTGAAGTCCTCTATCAGTGCTGGCCAAAGATCTCAGTATATATTTTTTCATTGAAGGTTTCCTTCGTCGTATTGCTGACCTCTTAACTATATACTTGGTTGAATTTTTCAACCCTTCCTGAGCAGAACTTATTGCGGTATCCTCAGCATGAGAACTTGATGGCTTGGTTCCACCATTTTCAGTAAGAGCGGTTAGAGGCACCACCACCTCACTGGCAATGGTGGTGCACTCCTTCAAATTCCCAGGGTGTAGGCACGACTGTATGACATCACCACTTGCAGTTACTGAAGCACTAACCAAACCCTTAGTAGTACTCTTAGTGGCAGCAAGCCCACAAACAAAACGACCCTCAGCAGAATCTTTTGAATAAGGATGCAACTTTTCTGTGTCAGAGGGGGTAATTATAGTTGTTTGAGTCATTCCTGGTCCCATATTTTGGACCGTACAATCAGGCAATGAAGTTTCTTTTGGCGTTCTTATGCATTTGGAACTAGTTTTAACTTCCTGCTCAGGTTTAACTTGTTCAGAGCCTGAAGAGGATCCATTCTGATCAGGTACTTGCTGCATTGAGACAGTCCGTTACAGCATTCGGATGACTATAATACTCAGTCCAAGGC
Source organism: Daphne laureola (assembly GCA_038382905.1). NCBI lineage: Eukaryota > Viridiplantae > Streptophyta > Magnoliopsida > Malvales > Thymelaeaceae > Daphne > Daphne laureola. Next base: position 17,531 of record JBBYHH010133784.1, read on the forward strand.
CACCTAATTTAAATAAATTTCCAACACCTAGAAAAACAGAAAGCAAATACTTGACTACAAAAGAAACTAGCAGAAAAATCAAATGGCCAAATTCGAGGATTAAAAACCCACAATACTGAATGTGAAGCACAAAATTACAGTCAAGTACCCCCTTTTCGTTAGGTTTTCAGCATCTAAAATAGGTAAACAACACCACTTAAAACGTTCATTGCCATTACAGATAAAAAAAATATGGATATTGGCGGCAGTATGTGGTTACAATGGAAAATAGTTTCAAAATCTTTCACATGCCTGATGAAATACGTTTCATTTTCTGATCAGAAATGTGGGCATTGCAAATAGAAAGGCTGCAAAACAATTTCCAGCAGAACACCGCAAAGAGGAATTATGTGAAGTAATTGACTTCATTCAGTTTTCAACTAGAGCTTCCATTGACAAAATCACTTTAGTATCAACGAAAGAAGAATTTTTTATTATTATAGTTAAAATCATTATCATCATCATCATCACCATTTTTAGTATTATTTTAAAAACCTCTATCCTCAACGTTCCTACAACCCTATATTAGTACATATTTTATAAAGTTCCAAATGCTCAGGTATGCATACAATAGACTGGTAAAGACAATATAGAGATACTGATGCCTTCACCTTACAGTACCTTTTCTTACTCTAAAAGACTATAGGCTTCATCCAAATGGCCTCTCTCGTGTCATCACTATAAATAATTTGATAAAAGCTTAATGCCAGTTCCCAGTATGAATCTTTTTTCAGTCACAGGTAACGTTATCTCTACGAAGAAATTTCTTAAATAAAAATAAAAGATCCTTATATGCTATCAAAAAGGAAAGTCTATGAGAATTACAGAAGAAAGTAAGAAACTACATCTAGACACTGATGAAGCCCAATTCATTGACAATGACAGAAGATATGGACCAGAAAATAGACACCAGGAGCCTCGACGGCTGGCATACAGGAGAATTAATCCATCAAATGGTTAAATGTCTGAAAACAATATTCCACGGTGATAAACAGGACTCCGTGGCAAATATTACTACTACTGTTACTACTAACTGGCTTGCTTTCTATGCCTTAAAATAGATTGCTTTCATGTTACAAATGTTGTCTGCAGATAGCACAACCAGCCATATATAAAATAATCCCAAAGATAAACAAGAATACAGTCAATGCAGCTTAAGAGAGCAGAAATATTTAAGCTTCCATATATAAAATCGCAAGCAAGATTCAAGGGACTTCCATGTCAAATTCAATCTACCACCAGCTAGGGCAATAGAAATGAAACAAAACACAGCTCGGAACGAGCTCGTATCAGAAAGGAAAACCGAAAGTGATAACAATCTTCAGAAATGAACGTCGAGAACAACAGAATCTCGAACTTTCCGAGCGGCTGTTATCATATCCATTATCTTTGAGAAAAAGACGAGAGAGAAAAACAAAGAAGAGCTGGAAGAGCTGGAATACGAGAAACTGACATTAGAAGCAACTAACCTCAAATCTCATGCGGGTGGTGAGCGAGGGTAATCCGCAGCAATGGCAGAAGGAAGGAGAAGAGAGGGAGAGAGAAGCAGAGAAAAAGCGGTGGAGAGGGAGAGGGAGAGGGAAGAAGAAAGAATTTTCAGGGCCTCCAAAGTCTGGGCCTCCATTCCAAAGTCTGGGCCTCCATTGCCGGCCACGTGAGCTTATTATTTTCTTAAATAACTTGAAGCCCATAACTACTGTGATGGACTTTCCTCTAAAGCTCTTTGTTTCATGTGGCAATTGCGGGGAACATGTGGAACTTTACATTTTTTTTATTTAGAAAATATTTATTTTATTAATGTTGAATCATAATAGAAACAAGTAACAACAAGTAGTCACTCTACACTTATGGTTAAAATCTACCAAAATGGTTAAACTAGCTATACGCAGAACTTTACACTTAATTACATGAATTAGCAAGTTAAATTCTGAGAAATGCCTAAAAAGGTTAGAGGGCACTATAAGTGCTCTGATAGATATACGATAGAGACGAAAATCAGTCCCAACACCCGTGAATGCTCCCGAAAAGTGAAATAGAGAAAATAACCTACGATAAGAGAGAGTCCACAAAATATCAATTAAAAGAGAAACAAAAAATGGGTGGCCCTCCCATCCATCTGCTAGAAAGGACGAGTCATCAAGGCTCGCCCGCAGGCTGAAAGTCGCCCAACCTATACAGACTGCGCTTTATGGCTGCGATAACAGCTCCTGAAAAACACAGGTTCTTCCGAACCCAACCCGTCACAAACTCCACTCACATTGACTTCCCGTACATTCCAGCGAACTTTGGCTAACCGCCTCCATCATTGTCTCCAGTGATTTACAAACCCCTCCATGATCCCTTCATATGATCACACCACAACCAAAGCACCCAAAGCCAAAGCATCCAAAACGAGCATAGACGGGTGCCAAAAACTTGCCCGATCCAACTTGGCCAGAAACTGCAGTCGAAATTCGGAAAGAGAAGAGAGCACAACCGCTAGACCTAGGAGTTCGCGCGACAGATCTCCAATGTGCCAGTTCAAACCTCTAGGCGGCGGCAAGTCCATTAGGGTACCACTTGAAGCCCACTACTCAAGTATTAAGTCGGGAAGCATCACCGGACCCACAACTAACGAAGAAAAAGCCAGCCCCGCTAGTAGTGGTAAGATGTCACTGATGACGGCTAGAGAGAAAAAACCCTAGAGCCATGGAGCATTTGAAGTTGTCATTTTTTTTTATTGAAACAAATGGTTTTGGTTGGAACTTTACACTTTATTTTACTATTATTTCATTTTCAAGTTTTTTATCACTTTTCCTTCACAAATTATATAGGAAAAAGAAAAATACATTTCAAATAGAGGTAGTGGTAGTCACTTAAGTACTACCCCATTAAAAATGTATAATACTATTTATTTATGTTTGTCGATCTACTTGATTTTGGATACATAAACATAAATACATATCAAGTTTTTAAAGGAAGAATGCTTCAATGACTTCCAAAGTGACTCTTGTTATTATTTCTTCTTTTTTTTATTGCAGTTTCGTTGGGAATTGTAGAGAGAGAGTCGAAGGAGTGGTCTTTGAGAAGAGTAAAGGTGTTGGAAAATGGTTGTTAGAGCATGCGTATCTAGGGAAGAAAATTTGCACTGTTTTTTACTTTAGGTCATTCTAGAGTACTACATTAGATTTATTATGGTACCAATAACTAATCTTTTATCACTATTAGATTTATTATGGTACCAATAACTAATCTTTTATCACTATTAGATCAAGTAAAATTATTTCAGATATTTAGATTAAAACTGCACCCATCTAGGTAACAGGGAACACCATAATAATTATTTTTATTTTTGTTCGACATCCATGATCTTTAGAGTAAAATCCGTCTAGAATACATGTTTTTATATTTGTGATCTATTATGGTCTCACTTTAAGTTTTTGCTTCATTCTCATCCTATTTTTAAGTTATGCGCGACTCATTATAGTCATTTCCGTATATTTTAACCGTTTAAATGGACGGTAGACTGTAAAATGACAATTTTACCCTAATTAATTGCTACAATACACCTCAATTTTTTTAAACTTAATCAATTCTACTCTAACTTTTTCAAAACTTACACATTAACCCTCAAATTCCACAAAATGGACGAAAATGACTATAATGGGCCGCACAACTTAAAAATAAGAAGAGAATAAAGCAAAAGCTTAAAATAAGATCATAATATATCACAAACACCGGCGGTGCTATGTTGTGACTGGGGGTGACTACCGCCACCCCCAACACTTTTTTAAATGATGAGATATATAGTGTATATTTTTATAAATTAAGAGATTAATTTAAATTTTATGTATAAGTTATATCCAATGTATAGATTTATAGACTAAAATTTATATTTATCAATAGATCAAACTTAAAAACATTAATTAAACCCAACTCAATCACAAATCTAAATAATAATGGGTAAAGTGTATTTATAATTCTGTAACTATAATTATTGTCCAACTTGGATCTTGTTTTAACTTTTTGTCCCATTAAGATCCCGCTTTAATGTTTAAAAGATTTTATCAATTCGTGGTCATTTTCCATCTATTTTCCTTAAATTTAACAAACTTTTGGGGGAAATGATAATTTTAGCAACTCGATTTTTTTTATATAAAAAAAAAACTATTTACACTCTAAATTTTAAACCTAATCATTTAGGTACACCCCAATAATTAAACTTAACACTTTTACCCAAAAGTTTTCAAATTTCACCTAAATTCACAACACGGGCCGGACCACCGCCAAAAAACACTGAACGGAGAAAAAATATATTGCATCATAGATTGAGACTTAGGACTGTCGGATAGCGGTCTAAGGCCGGCAAACCGCGATTCCAGACTAGGGAATCGCGAGGCTAGACCGTGAATTGCCAACCCATGCAACGAATCGCAAGCCTAGACCGACACTGGCTGACATTTTTTCCGCCACGCATAAATCCTGGCTTCGCCACTGATCACAAACATAAAAACAGATATCTACGCGGATTTTACTCACGATCTTTATTCAAACAAGCCAAGTACTCGGGTTATTAACACTTGTGCTGAATAGTAACTCACCATACAAGTAGCAAGGGTGGGATTGGTGGAAAAATGAGAGTTGATTCCTCCATTCACATATCTATTGAGTAAAAATCTTTCAATTTCTTCATTGAATGAGATAAAGTTTCAAATTCTCTTCGAATAGTTGAAAAAGGGGCAAAAAATATATTAAGGCTCAATCGATCTTATCAGTGAAGATATTGATTGGTATTTAAGGAGTTGGAAGGAGGCCATAAGGCTGGGATCAGTTGGGAAGCTTTTCCTGTGCAAATCTTCATGTGGGAATTCTCGAACTCTATCATTCCTCTCCAACAAGGCAACAACACACACCAAATTTCCATATTATGAAAAAAGAAAAAAGCATTTCAGTAGCAAGACAAGTACTGAAGCAAACTAAAACACACACCAAATTTCCATATTATGAAGAAACAAACTTGCTAAAACTTACACATCAACATACGACATTTCGATAATATTTTAACACCAGAGCATTTAATTTATTTTATACATTTGGTTATTTTTCTCCTCATCCAATTACTTATAATTGCCGAAGATATTACAGCTAGTCTACTAATACGACTCCATGAACGAGTCTTTATGTTATGCACGTCCAGGCTTCCTATAATAATATTGATCGTAAGGCGTCACTAAATCCCGGGCTTCATTATAATTACAACAACATTTATAAATACCGTCACAGACATGAACAGGATGTCCATCAAATAAATTATTATATTGTCTACATCGATCTTCGCATTCATCATCTGTGCAATCACCAGTTGGCCATGGAATAACAGGTCTGCATTTTCTTCTATCTTCACTTGTGATCAAGGCTTCTGCATGTAACAAAACAATTAAACTATAATAAAAAATGTGTTTCCAAAGAATATAACTTCTCGATTCTGAAAAATCAATCGAATTATGATACCGATACATACAAAATATCCTCAAATATATCCTTATTTTGTCATATCATTGCTAATTTTATGATTTCATTAATTATCATCCACTCATCTATTAACACATCACTTGTTATATCAGTGAGGAGAAAATTATGTATCATTTTTAGTGATTCATGGTATTTTCCAAATCATAATCTCTTAGTACATTTTCATTAATTATGATCATTATAATAATTTTAACAAACTGTCGAAAACCAAAAACCATTAAAAGCTAATGAAGAGCTAGCTATATACTCTCTCCGTTCCCAATTAATGTATACATTTGTTTTCTCACAGTATTTAATCTATCGCATTTTTATTTATTTATGAGTGTTTAGAAATTTTAAGTTCAATAATTCTTATTTCTAT